>JAIFKG010000284.1:0-25546 GCA_020351975.1 Phyllosticta ampelicida | reverse complement strand
GCAGAGAAAGGGGGCCTCGGAGGGTGAAATGGTGGTGGAAAAGGAGGGAGAGATGAAGGCGGGCGAAGGAATTTATACCTGAGCGGACAGCACTAAAACATGCGAGCCGGCGGGCGGCGTTGTGGATGCTGACAGTGCCGATGGTAGGATAAGGCGAAAGATGGTGTGAAAGTGAAGGCATGGATGGGAAGTGGTAGGTGTTAGTGGTTGCCAGCATCCACCGACCTCCAACACTTGGCTGATCCGCCGGCGTTGATGGGATATCTGATCCCTGGGTAACATCAAAGATACTTGGCTATCGTTCCAAATTGGAGAGTCTACCAGTCTTGTGGAAGCATTGACTTATATAGTTGGTCATAATCCCCGGGCGAATGACGAAGCGCCTGCAACACTTCCGTTCCATAGCTCAGCAACACGCCGACACGATTCCAGATTCCGGTGAAAGATACTGAGCGATATTGATCTATCGCTGGATCCAAACCGTGGTTGTCCGCAATCTGCAATTTAGATATTGCCTCAACAAAAGTAACAGCCCCTTAGGCCAACACTGCCTCTGCCACTCCCTTTTGTGCCGCTTCAATATTTGATCATGGATCTTGATTGAACCCGGCTGTGGGCTTTGCATGTCGTGGGATACATGTCGTGGGCTACATGTGCGGTGGCTCGACACCACCGAGTCGGCCTGCTATACACGAAGTCAGCGACATGTGCGTGGAGGACGAATCACAAGGGTGCCCAATGCACTCACGGAATTATTTTCGATTCATAAAATGGAGACATCTCGTGTAGGCAAAAGCAAAAAATGAAACACGAGGAGCACTGAAGGGAAACCCGTCTTAACAGTCGCCGCTGAGAAGGAAGCAGTATGGTAGACGATTTGTCAGAAGCCGCCGTGTTCTTGGTGCTATGACTTTCTGTCGCTATATATCACTCCAATCCAACAATGCTAGTCTGAAATCATGCATCTGATCCCCTACCGCCTCTTCTGCCCGCACGCTACCATCCCGCTCCCCTAACACAACCTCCCAATCTGCCCATGCCGCTGAACAGCATTCTAATCGGCGCCAGCACGACCCACAGCGCGCGACCTAGAGCCCCGAGGAGGTAGAAACAGGCGAGTAGACACCACAGCCCGAGGACGAGTTTGCCGACCAGCACGATGTTGTCGCGTGTAATGGTCAGAGAGAGGACGGGCAATGGTCTCCTCGTAGTCGTTTGGAGAGCGTCTACGTCTGCTATTGCTTCTGCCCCTTTCACGGCAGCAGCAGTTTTTTTAGTAGGTGAAGCGGAAGTAGTAGCGGTAGGGTGGGCAGGTGGCCTCAAGGCCGTGGACATTGGTCGAGAGCCAGCGATAACCGTCTTCACTGCACTAGCGCGGAGCTTTGATGACTCGGTGGTATCAGTGGCAGTGGCGGCTTGTACAGGCGCGCTCGAATGTCGTTTCGCCTTCGCGGCTGTGAGACGGACGAGTGCGGCCTTGAGCGTGACGCTCCTGTCGGTCGACGTTGATGTTGATGCTGATTCTCTGACGGCGGCAGCAGCAGCGTTTCTGGTCCTGGTCCTGTACTTTGGTGGCCGGTCTGCGGCTTCAGCTGTATTCGCTTTTTCTAGGCATATTCTTTTCTCCGTTGGATTTGCGGATGGTGGTAGTAGTTCTTTTTCTCGTCGGTACCCCTTCTCCCTCTTCTTGCACCTGGTTTCCTCCTTCCCCTCGTATTTCTCCATTATGACTATATCTTCCTTCGTGTTATCCTCTTTTTGGTCGACCTTCTTGCTAGTCGTCAGAACAATCCTGGGCACGCCATTCCCATTGAGCCTTGTGGGCATCTTGCCCACCGAGATCGTGCCCGACTTGTACAAAGGCTCGATAGTTTGGCTTCGACTGCTTACAACAGAGGCCCTCGTCTGAGTCGACGTATCCCATGTCTTGGGAATATACTCGTGCTTAGGCGGCACCGGAGGAGCATCTTCTTCTTTCTCCTTCGACAGTGGCTTCCGCGTGATTTCAATCTTGGCGAATTTCGGTATCGGAGGCGTCATAACCTTTTCTGGCGGCAGACTGGGGAGGTTTTGGTGCATTGGCAGCGACGGAGGGTTGTAGCATGGATAGCTGACGGCGCAGTCATCTGAAAAGCGGACATGCCGGGACGATGGCTCGTGTTGAGGCACCGATGGCAGTTCCATTTCGGGAGGAGCAGCGCTGCTTACCGGAAGTTCGTATATCCTTCGGCTTCCAGTCGTGACCCACGTGGCTATGGCGTCTGTCCCTTCGCTTGTTGTAGTCTTCGGCGGCGGCGGGCTCACTCGAAGTGCTCCAGGTATGCGTAAATGGTCAGGGTCAAACGCAGCGAAGTGTGTCGGGCAAGGCTGCTCTTGCAAAGGCGAGATATCGCTCAATCCATCAGGTGGCTCTTCGACGTCGTCTTCGATGTACGGCGCAGGTGGTTTCCTTTTCAGGGTGGAGACTTTCCTCAAAGGACGCCAAAAGTCAGGCCATCGGTCTCGCGGCCTCTGCTTATTGTCGAGAGAACGTCTCTCGAATCTTTGCGGGCCATGATTGGTGTCCTTCGCTCCGCGTAATGTGATCGGCTCGGGACGCTCCATAACCACGCTCGAAAAGGACGGGCTCATCCTTCCGGTATGCGGGTTCGGGTTTTGCACTGTGAGGTAGTCTTCTGTGTCTTTGATGGAAAGATGCGTCTTCCCTTCAGTTGGGTGGACGTACGGCACAATCGATCCTGAAGAAGACGACAAGTCACTGTCATCCCCTAGCTCTGGAGGTTGAAGAAGCAATCGCTTCTTCCAATTCCGCGGTTTGTTCTGAAAGGCTTTTTCTTGGCCTGCGCATTCTTGCTGAGGCGGCTCCGACTGGAATGCGGCTGGGGTTGAGGAATGTGGTGCTCGCATGGCTGTGGGCAATGACGAACACAGCTCTGGCGACGCGTCCTGACTCCGAAGGCACGAGTGTGTCGCGTGAGTGCTCTAAGGTGGCGTGGGGCAATACATTCATGATAGTAAGTATTGAATTCAAGTCACGGCATGAATTATGGCTTTCGAAATGGATCGCGTCTGGTTTTACTACAGTCTTTTTAGCTAATGTCTTTGACCTTTGATGGGACAGCCTAAGAGAGCCTCGGAACCGCTCTTGTCTCAAAATAGAAGGGTTCTTGAACGAGGCAGCAAGCATGTGAGTCGCTTCGTCATTGCTACCTGCACGGTGAAGAATAACTTCTCAAGGAGGTATTGATTGTCTAGAACACATTGTATCACGAAGTTGGAAAGTCAGCCATTCTCAATTCAGCATTCATTTCGAGGGGTATTGCAGTTCTTTTTTCTAAGGACCCACATGCCCAAGAAAGGCCATTTCTACTGTGCGAAGCAGGAAAATGGACTCTGTAGCAAGATTATGCCTCTTTCAGCGCCATGGCCTGCTTGGGTGAGCACGCAGGTCCAGAAGAGACTGGTTTGCCGTGACCGGATTACTCTTGTCGTTCGCGACTTCAAGACTGGAATGCACACCAGCCCCCGATTTTGACAGACCGGTTTCGACAAAACGTGACTGAACGCGGTTTGAATGACTTTCCAAATGCGGGGCACGTTGAGGTTCCGTGCAATTTTCGTCGCCAATCGCATCCTCGCGCGTCAAGCTTGTATTTTTCCGACAAGCCGGAGCTAGGCAGAATGCCTTCGCGTACTTGGAGCGGCCCAACACAACACACTGACGATGCGTTGTGAACCGGACTTGTCGCTAGTACCAAGAGCCTTTCACCTCATCAAAGGCAGCCCTTCCTTGGTCCAGCCCTTGGCTCTCATACTCATCTCGATTGCACTCCAAATCTGCTCCACGACCTCCCTGTCTCGCCACCTTGCTGTGGCGCCTTGATTCGGCGTCCACTTGTCCACCTGCGCGCACACAACACCTCTGCCCCAGCCCTTCACAGTCTCGGGTACATTCTCGCCTCGCCAGCCAACGTAGACGCCCAGGGCGTGGCTGAAGAGTTCAGCAGGTTGTGTCCACTTGTACGATTTGAATTGCCATATCTGCCCTGTCGTGAAGACAGCCACCACACGTTGCCAGTAGTCGGGTTTGAACTGGTCCGGCGAGTCGACAAGGATGAACCGCATGGGCCGAGAGGGATCGATGCCAGGAAGAGTGCGCATCAGGTGGAGAAGGTTGGGACCGCCTCCAGCCGAGTCTGCGGGTTGAAATAGACCGCCGTCCAGGAACGACTTGATATTTGACATGCGCAAGAGCGACGAAGCGGAGGGGGAGAGGAGGATGATGGGCTCTGGACGGCGTCCACTAGGTTTCTTGAGGTTAGAGACGAGAGCAGGACTTGGCACAGCCGTTGACGGTGCACTCGCGTGGCCTGCGCGTTTTCCGTGTCCGAGAAGAGATGCAGCGCTTTTGCGCACATGTGAAAAGTCCTATTTGTGTGAGCAAGCTGAATCACCAATGGCCTAGTCGCATACCGTCGGCTTGATGCCGCGCAGAACACTGTTACGGTCTCCCATCCGCCGCTCGCAATTGTAGATTTCCAGCAGACGTGGGTCTGGCTGAGCCTTTCCGGACTTGGGCGCCCCACTTGGGACCGTTGAGATACCTCCAGCAGTGCCTGCGGCTATGTCTGCCGAGCTTGCGGCCTGGCTTGTCTCTGATGGTAGGGGCTTGATATTCTCGCTCTCCTCCGACCCGCCTTCCAGCCAAGTGATAAGGTCGAGCTTTTCAGCAAACACCAAGTTCTTGACCGCACCGCCAGCGCCTTCCGGGGCCGCTAGCTCCTCATTGAGACGTTGTACCGAGGTAATGTACTCTGGAACCGCAGCATCTTTCTTTAACCAAGTGAAGTATACGCTTCGCAAGTCGATTGGCTGGCCACCAGAAAGAAAGCGCGTAGGTGCATTGAGAGGAATGGTGCGGTGCTGTCCGTCTTCGTGATTGAACTGTAAGAATGTCGCTTTAGCGAGGTTCTGCTCGACGTCCTGTGCATGGGAGGCGTCTGCGGCGGTGGTGGGAATCGGCGGCTTGTTTGCCGCGATGGCGGCGCGCAAGCTCAGAAGGGGGTCAGTCTCGGCCATGCTGGTAGTTTGCGACAATGCAAGTGAGGGTTGGAGGGGAGGAAGGTGTTGAGCAGAAGATGGTGTCGCGGACCGGTGGTCGACACGAGGCGGCGAGCTCTTGGGATGGTCCGAGCGTCTCATCCACTGCACGGCAGTGGGCTCCATGCCCGTCTATTTGGGCTCTAGCTCCGCGGTAATAAAGTAGATTTTATCTATTGGGCTGAATGGCTTCTGATATGTTCAATTGCTCACTTCCCCGACCACATTTTGAGACTCATTTTTCAATTCATGCTGAAAGCTGACACGGCCAATACCGTCTCATTGCCCCTCTAGGTTTGGCCCTGGTGATGCAGGTCTACTCCTCAAAATACCAAAAAGAGCTACGTTCTCCCTCAAGGCAACATACTCACTATCAGCATATCCGAGCACCTTGTGGATCTCGGTACTCCTGATGCCTCTTATCCTCTTGATCTCGTTCGCCGAGTAATTCACCACAGCCCTTCCAACCTCCGTGGGCGCTGGATTCTCCCTTTCAAAGCCGGCCTCGCTATCAGCTGAGCGCTTAACGACGATGAGTCGCACGGCTTCTTGCTGCGCAAAGTGTCCATCAGCAGCAACGATTCCTGCAGGCAACAGACCGGCTTTATCGACGAGTGCTTTGTAGGCCCCCTCGTCAATGTACACGACACCGTGCGGAGCCAGACCGTGAAGCAGCCAGAAGTACCGATCCCGTATGGTGTGGACTTGGGGCAAGAAACGGGTATGTAAGGGAGCCTCCAAGCCGCTCGACTGGTCGACTTTGGCCGGATTTATTGTTTTTTGAACGTCGGCGATGTCCAGAGTGTCCGTATTGCCTTCGAGCATATCCACAGTCTTTCCCGATCTAACGGACTGGATGGCTTTCTTAGCTTCCGCATACTGCACTATTGCTGCAATATTTCCAGGTTTCGCCGAGCTGGTGATCACAGTAGTCACCCCGGCGGATGTGGCCAATCGTGCGGCGACAATCTTTGTCGACATGCCTCCTGTACCCAGCGACGAGCCGGCCGAGGAGACGTCCGCGACCAAGTCCGCAATGCTCTCCACGACCTCAATTGGCTTCGCGTCCGGGTTTGACCTTGGATTTTTGTCGTACAAGCAGTCCACATCCGTCATTAGGAACAGGTAATCAGCCTGCACCATGCCCGCCGAGATTGCTGAAAGAGTATCGTTGTCGCCAAACTTGATTTCCGTAACCGCCAGAGTGTCGTTCTCGTTAACAATGGGAATGACGCCCATGTGGAGGAGCTCGTTGAATGTATTTTGCGCGTTCAAGTATTGTGTTCGGTCCGCAATGTCGTTTCGAGTCAGGAGAATTTGGGCTACTGGCTGTGCCATATGCGAGAAAAGCTGATCCCACATGCTCATCAAGCGGCATTGTCCAATTGCGGCCAGCGCCTGGACTGCGGGGAGGTGTTTGGGGCGGCGCTGCCTGTTCATCTGGCGCAGGGCGACACCAATGGCACCCGAGGACACCAAAACGACCCTATGCCCATCCTTGCGTAACTTGACGCATGTCTCGACTATGATGCTGAGAATGGAGAGTCGTGGCTCATGGGTTTTCTCGTCAATGATGGACGATGTGCCTAAGCGGCATGTTAGCTATTTTCCGCTGTTGACTCATTGATAACATGTACAGGCCGCGCTGTACCAAGCTTGATTACTACAGTGAGGTGCTTCTTCATCCTGAAATCCACCTCCTGAGCAAGACGGGTAGAATTGTGTGTTGTCATTGTTCTACCAAAAAGCGGGATGACTCCAAGCAATAGCCGCCGTGACTCGGGGGTCCGAGTGCGGTCTAAATAATGTTGCCGCCCTTGGAGGATCGCTCCACGGGGAGAGCGGCTTTGACTTTTCGTCGCATCCGGCCATTTTTCTTCACCGCCTTCGACATGTGCATCCTCCGCAGCCATCGACACCCACCTTCAATCTATCGCCTTCACGTCCAAGCTTCTGTCAAAAGCACAACGCCCAATTCATCGACAGGGAGATTTTGCGCATATCTGCCCCATGATGGCCGAATCAACGGAATCTGAACGCAAGCCCACTCCATCAGCGCCCGCTGCAGCAGCCCAAGTGCAACCGGACGAGAGCTTCTACAACTGGAGCTCCTTCTTCTCCATCCTTTCCGGCCAGGCGTCGCAGGAGGACAGGCAAAAGTACTTTCTCAGCCGAGACTTGGTGAATGAGGAGAGGGACATCAAGCGGGTAGAGAAGCAGCGCGACTGGCTGTTCCAGAACAGTGAGTAGCGTACCGGGTCATGCCCAAACGCTTCCAAGCTCCTGCTAAAGCCTTCTCCCGCAGGCCCCGTCATTCGGTTCATTCGCGATGAGATCAACAAGCTTGGCGGCGATATCAATCCCATCAATGTGCGGTGTCGGCGCTGCACGACGGCACAAGGCGGCGGCATAGATCAGGATTACGGCATCTTGATTTGCGCAAACCACATGCGGAATCAAGGCCATGTTGAGGACACTATTGCGCATGAGATGGTGCACGCTTACGACTACTTAAGGTTCAAGGTCGACAGATGGAATCTGAGGCACCAGGCTTGCACCGAGGTAGGTTTCGCAAGGTGGCCGGAGGGATGGTGAGGCTGACAATAGAACAGATTCGCGCGTCAACTTTGAGTGGCGAATGTAGATTTACGCGCGAATTCTTTACGAGGGGCCAATGGAGGTTTACACAGCAGTTGCAAGAATGCGTCCGACGACGAGCCACTCTCTCTTTAATGGCAAGACCAGGCGTCAAGGACGACGTTCATGCCGCGCGGATTGTCAACGAAGTTTGGGACAGTTGCTTTAACGACACTAGACCATTTGACGAGATCTATAGATGAAGAGGTATATGGAGGCACATGTTGTGAAATAATGGTTCCTACATTTGTATCATTACCAATCTGCATAGCGCCGGCGTTTGGTCGATACCAAAATCAATCCACTCTCAGCTTCAACTTCTGCGTCCATGCCGTTCCCGTGCCTGCCGCGTATACATCGATAACACCTTGACCCGTGCCAAATCCCTGTCGGCATGCTAAAAGCAGAGCAATCGCAAATTTAGACTCCGTAATCCTTGCCTTTGCCCGCCAAACCATTTCAAACTCCGCGCGATGAACAAACTGTTTAAATGAAAATCCAGGGTCAAGTCGTTGTACTCGACGTGCTTCAAGCATCCGATCTGTCACTGGTTCTGCTCTTGAGCGAGCTCGAGGTGCGGTTGTAGCTCCTCTCACCTTTGACGCAGTGCTTGACAATCCAGGGATGTCTCTCAACATCCTCCAGCGGGAGACGCTTCGACGGATCAAGAAGGAGCAGCTAAAGAATCTGTCAGCAAGGTTTGTTGAGTATCTGAGAAGACCGATTACCTTCTTGATCAAATCCCTCGCCTCGGGACTGACAAAGGCGGGAATCGACATTTCTCCCCTGGCAATTCTGCGCTGGGTCATGACAGGCGTGTCTTCAAATGGCGCCTCTCCAACCAAGAACTCGTATGTCAAGACGCCTAAGCTCCAGAGGTCGACCTTTTCGTCGTAGTAGTTTTCTGAGCTGCCTGGCTTGATCATCTCAGGGGGCAGGTAGTCGAGCGTGCCGCACATGGTGTTGCGCCTGTTGTTCGGCGCGTGCACACTCCATCCGAAATCCGAAATCTTAATCTCGTCGTGGATACCGACGAGGATGTTTTCGGGCTTGATATCACGATGCATGACGTGCTTTTTGTGCAAGTACTTGAGAGCGGCGGCCATCTGAGCAATGTACTGCGCAGCCTTCCACTCAGGAAACTTTTGCTCCTTGCGAAGGTGTTTGTACAGCTCACCTTTGCCGGCGAATTCGAGGATGAGAAATATGCGTTTCGAGTCGTGGAAGTGACCGTACAACCTCAGGATGTTGGGGTGGGCCAAGTTGGATTGGATCTCGATTTCGCGGCGCACCTGTTTCTCGACTTTGCCTTGCTGTAGCTCGGCCTTGTGCAGAACCTTGAGAGCGCAGACGAATCCAGAGTGCCTCTCTTTGGCCAGATAAACCCGGCCAAATTTTCCTTTTCCAAGTGGCTTGCCAATCTCAAACATGTTCAGGTTGAATTGCCGTGGGGCGGTGGGCTGCCTGTACAGGACACTGTCTGAACTCCTCTGGATCAGCTCATCCGAAGGTCGTGCAGGCTTCTCCCCCCGTAGGTGCTGGGCCGCTTGTGATGGTAGAGTGACCTTCGTAATGCTATTACTGCTGTAGGCCTTGGGAGCATTGGGCTGCTGCAGTCTTTGGAGTGGGAGTTTGATGCGGTTGGCATTTGTAGAGTTGAGGCCAGAGAGATTTACGGCAGTCGGTAGGGAGCCCTAATATCATGAGTACTTCTTTAAGTCATTTCAAAATGCTTCCAACACACCTTTGATTTGTGGTAGCCGTGACCCGCTTTGGGGTGTGGAACGTCCTCATTTTCATTGTTGATCGAGATGCGCTCGAGGGCTTCTTCAATCGCTTCCGTGGACATGGTTGCTGGCATAGAGAATGGTATGAATTGCAGCGAGTGATAACGAACAGTGCCGTCGAATTTGGGTTTTGTCGTCCTTGAGGAGTACGTCGGTGGGTGGAGAGCTGCGGAAAGCGCAAAGTGCGTCTGTTGACGCCGGTTGCTACAGAAACCATGTCCCCCGCAGATCAGCCGAATGACCTCAGTCGAGGCGTGCGGCCTCATCCCGGTCCCACTCCAACGTCTAACGTCTGCGAGGCCTTTGCGACTGCAGCCAACCTTCTTTGTGCATCATTGTCTAATAAAGCGGCACATACCCTCGATCGCGAGACGAAGCGCGCCAACCTCACGAGTCTACCAACATGAGCGCCAGTTTCCCGTCTCCTACAGACCAAGGCAAATCAATCGTCCAGGCTGGATGGAAGATCACCACGCGCAAGCTGCCCATCCTGAAAGCGGGACCGATTGAAGAGATGACGGTTAAATTGGGCATCACACCACCAGAAATGATATTCGGCGATAATGCGGTGCGGCTAGAGCACGTCGCCTCGGGATGGAGCATTGAATTCAATGCGTTCGACGCGCTAGACCGGGTGGACAAGACCGGGAACTCGATGTTGAAAGTCGCGTACTCGAAAGAGTGGCAGCGAGATAGGTGGGCACACCCGGACAATCTTGTTCAACACCCAAGAGACCTGAAAGTAACCCTTTGGCAAGATTGCAACACGCATCAGACATTAAAGAAGTCGTCAAGCCATTCGACTGGTCATACAGCACCGACTACGCTGGTACTGTTACCGCAGAAGACCCCAGAGTACCCAAGTTTGAGCCGACTGAGACCCCTATTCCGTACGAGCTACTGAAACGCCCGGACCCTATTCTATTTTTCGATGAAGTGATGCTGTACGAGGACGAGCTCGCAGACAACGGAATCGCGCTTCTTTCATGCAAAATACGCGTCATGCCGGCTAGACTATTGCTCCTGTGCCGCTTCTTCCTCAGACTGGACGACGTCGTATTCCGGATAAGAGACAGCCGCGTCTTTGTTGAATTCGGCACTGGAGAGGTCATCCGAGAATACACAGCGCGCGAGGAGAAGTTTGACGTCGTTCAACGCAAGCTTGCAATTACTCGGGCTGATGTGCCGGCGCTCATGAGGGATCCCAATCGGTTGATGGCGGTGTTACCGGTGGTCCACGGCAAACTGGAATGTTGCATTCTCAAGTAATGCGACTCCATATTACGACATTCTGAACGTAGGTTCGTGGTTTAAATAACCAAAATACGTTGCCTGTCAAGTGACCCTGCGAGGAAGCAGCGGCCGGCCATATCAGGCCTCCGACGACTCCGGTACCATGGGCCGCCAATACTTCGAAGGCAGGTTTCCATGGGTGAGTACCGAGGAGTATCCGGCGGATGAGGCTGGAGCCTCTGGACTACGAGTGGTCAATGAGGGAATCTGACTGCGCCCGACTAGGGAGGGTGGCTTGTAAGTGACCACCCACGGTGGCTATATGGCTTTGGCTTACAAGGCATAGGCTCAGTGAGTGGTGGAAAAAATTGCATTTTGAGATACGTAGATATCAGATGCTATGGGATCTTAAAATCAAAACTGAACTGTCCACCGAGGTCACCGGCTTGCACTACGCTCCCGAGCAAACCAGTGCTCGGAAAATGAGCCTTTCGACTCATCGCCGTTCCATGGACCATACCACTGCAATGCCAGTTCACCGGAGCTCAAATTCGCGACAGAATTTAGCAAAAGTGCGCAAAGCGAGCATCCACACTCTAGAAGTCAGATGGACAGTAGGTGACGAAACAAACATTAACTCCCATATTTAGTGCCCATTCAGTCGCGCGGCACGACGAGCTTTTCCAAATTAGCAGATCAAGATATGTATACACAGGGAGTGTTCAGAGGCGCCTGAAAGCGTCAAAACTTGCACATTTGCAAGATTCCAACCTTGTTAAGGTCTTTGGCCATATAAAGGGTAGAAGTTTTCGTTTGCAGTGTGAGGAAAAAAGGTGGTGGCACGCCCGGTCGGGCTTTTGGAAAATCGAGTAGGTGCGATGACGGTTGGTGTTGGGTTGAGTTCGGTGTAATTTCAGACTCAGGACGATGAAGAGCAAGACGTGGTACGGAAGTGTGGCGCCTAAAGATTTGGTCGCCAGTAGTTGCCTGCCCAACAATTACTGCTCCCTTGGTCTACGCTGGAGAAAGTTTCAATGCACCTGATAAATCCCTAGGACGTTGCTCTTCAAGACTTCATCGCCTCCATCTCCCGTTTTGATGCGCTTGATGATTCCCTGTCCGCGCACTTTTCACTATCAGATTATTCACGTTCCCGCAGTCCCCACAGTCCCCTTCTTATGTGCTATGAGTCGCTACCCAGCCTCGGAGTATGTTTCCAGTCGCCATCCCTCGCCCGACCCTGGTTGCGCAGGTGGGTATCCCAACGCCAAACCCATGCGAAGCAAATACTGATACAAATATCAAGCAGCCCAGGAAGTATCATCTACACCGACATCTTCATGGGAATCGACTTGTGCGGCTCGTACCCCTTGACTTCAAAGTCAGACACCTCCCAGCCGTCGATGCTCCCCCCTACTTCCCTGTTGTTGATGGCCAGTTCCGGGAAGTCACGCGGCTCGCGCTCCAGCTGCATCTTCAGAGCCTCCACATGGTCAAGGTAGACATGGGCGTCGCCCATGGTGTGCGTCAGCGAGCCGGGCACCAAGTCGCATACGTGCGCCAGCATATGGGTCAACAGCGCGTAGCTGGCAATGTTGAAGGGCACGCCGAGTCCCATGTCACATGAGCGCTGGTAAAGCAGCGTATGCAAGACGCCCTTTTGCTTCGGTCCCTCTTCACCGCTCTCGCCGCGCTCGGCCGCCGGGAAGCTTACGTAGAACTGCGCAAACATGTGGCATGGCGGCAGCGCCATCTTCTTCAGATCGGCGGGATTCCATGCGCTCATGATGATCCGGCGGTCGAACGGCTTGTTGCGCAGCTTGTCAATGACGTCTGCCAGCTGGTCGACGCCTTGTCCGGTATAGTCGGTGTGGCAGTCCCTGTATTCGGCGCCAAAGTGCCGCCATTGGAATCCGTAAACCGGCCCTAGGTCGCCCTCCTCGCGGTGTCCCAGCCCAACACTGTCCAGGAACTCACGCGACCCATTGCCGTCCCAGATTTTGATTCCTGCGTCTGACAGCGGTTTCGAAGACGTGTTGCCCGAAATGAACCACAGCAGCTCGGCGACGACTGCACGCAGGAAAACGCGCTTGGTTGTGAGGAGCGGCAAGATTGGGACGGGCGGTGCTGACGAGTCAAAAGATGGCTTAGAAAGCGAGAAGCGCAGTTGTGGTGGTGCAAAGAGCGAGTATGTTCCAGTGCCGGTGCGGTCAGGACGGTGTTCGCCGTGCGCGAGAATCTGGCGGATCAAATTGAGATATTGGGATTCTTCGTGACGTGCAGGTGCAGATGCATCACCATTGGCGCCGGCAGGAAGTTGCATGGTGCTGGATTGTCGACTGGCGATGTGGTGGAGCAACGAGAGATGATAGAGGCAGAATGTTGGGAGAGTCCAAGAGTTGGACGACGCGAGAGACGCGTTTCACGCGTTGCGCTGTTCTACCCCGATGCGGCCGGAGCCTCGGCCCGGCGCAGAACGACACAGACCTCCCGGTGCCGGCTCTGGTTGTGCCTGACGATAACAACACTGCCGAACTGGAGAACCATCCCTCGTTTCAAAACGCTACCTTACAATAGCCTCGATCCTTCGAGACTTCCGATCAATATAAAGACGGCCTTCCCCCACGATGGCCAGATCCGAGGCACTCGACCATCTGCTCTCCGTCTTGCGAGAACGACGTATTCCACTAACGCGCGATGATGTCCAATGGGCGTTTCAGTCTGTCAAGACTTGCGATGATGCCATTGCCTGGGTGGACCAGTATCTCCAGCCAGACACGTTGCTGAGTAAAGAAGAGCTAGATCTGTATGTTTATCAAGAAATCAACTCATCAAAGTCACATGCCCTAATACTCTCGAAAGATATGAGAAACTGTGTGAAAAGGACCCATCTTTAAGGACTAAGAGAGATGTTCCAAACGTACAGCCAATTCTTGACGATGACTTGAGGGCGGCAGTCACGGCTTTGGAGGCGTCAACAGCAAACATTCTCCAGCAAACCCGAACCCTGGAAGCCCAAATAGACGCTCTACGCCGGTTACAAAACCAAGAATCCGAGCCGGGAAACAAGCTTCGTCGCCGCATGGAAGAGCGCAAGCAGAAATACGCCGCAGAAAAAGCCCAGATCGGCTTTGCTATCGAAGGACTAACAGACGCTATCAGGGAGCGCATTACGTCGTTTTCCAAGCAATCAAAGGCGAGTGCACAATCTGTGTCCACCATGGCCAGCGAACGATTGGCCTCAGATGACCGCAAGTTTGGGGCGCTGAGCGAGCTCTCGCAAAAACTGGACGGCGGCGCCAACGGCACGGCGGAGAAAAAGGAGGTCGAGCACCTCAGCAACACGCTCGTCTCCCTCCGCTGTGCCAGCATCCGGACGAGGGTAGATCGCATATTTCAAGAGAGGCTGCGCAGCCCTTCGCATAAGGTCTTTGCGGAGCGGCCAGCCGAAGAGGCGGAGGCGGAGAAGGAAGCGCTCAAGGAGGAGCTCGAAACTCTGCACGCCGAGATCCAATCGGTGGCGGAGATGAGCGTGGAGCACGAGTTCCGCGGACCCATTAACGCGTCGATCGAGCATAGTCAGACGCAGCAGCAACGGCAGCAGCAGCGCTGGCTGGACTACATCTTGTCTACGTTGGACTATATGACGCAGCGCCTCTTGCACCTGTCCACGCATGCGACCGACCTGCGCGCCTTTCACATCGCCCTGGCCGAAATAGCCGACCTGTACATCGCGACGCTGCCTCAAGCTGCCTCCAGCACCCCGCAAGCTGCATCGCCGTCCAAGAAGCAGCGCGCAAAGAACGACAACGCGGCCGCGCGCGTCATCGAGCTCTCCAACGCGACGCATCAGCTGCTTCGACACCTCGACATAACGCTGCCCTCAAAATCCACCCCCAACACCACCAACACCGCCGCCGCCGTCTCTGCGCGCCAGTCCCTCGCGGAATCGACGCTTGAGCGGCAAAACCGCGTGTTGCTCCACCAATCCACCACCCAAGCCGCCGTCATCAAGAGCATTGGTGAAGCTGTGCACAACGGCAATCTCGAAGTGCAAGAGCTGCTCGGCGCGCTGCTGGCCAACTCCGACTACAAGGACCTGTCGATCGGCAATCGCGTGCTGGAGCGCGGCATCGAGGGGCTGGAGGTGGGCATTGGTGACGTGAGCAGCTTCATGCCCGGGTTGGGCGAGCGCATGGACTTGGCACAAAGTAGGGAAGGAAGAGCGTTCGTCGAGAGGTGGGCGCGGGAGTAGTCAGTCGCCAAGGGGTTTGAAGAATGTCGAGAGGGGAGTTGTTTATGGTGGTTGTCATCTTTCTTACGGGCGCGTCGCTTGCTGGGCTGCTTCTGTCCAGGGAATTTGACGAGCAACGGCAGGTACAGTACTATGGGTAAAAGGTTTTTGTCTCTTCAGTATCGACGCTATGTATCTCCAATCCGCACTCCCGAACTGGCCGAATCCTGTCGGACCGAGTCCAATCTAATCCAATCCAATATCCAGCGCCCGTTTTTCTCAACCCCAGATATGAAATAGAACCGCCTTAACCACTCGCAAATCGTAGCCGTTCATGCAATGCACCCGATGCTGCCAAGCCCCACCACACCGCAAAACCCAAATATTTTTTAAGACCCTTTCCCAGCCACCCCGTCCATGCTGTCATCATCACCAGCAGCAGAAGTTGCCGCCGCAAATTCAATAGATTCGAAAGGTATGTTCATTCGGGTGATCTGCGCTGCAGCAAGTCACTGCCGTAGTCGTAGCCACAAGCATCGAGGACCGGTCGCTCCTGATCGCCGATGGATAGAAAGTGCCATTTATGTGAGTGCCGAAAGAGAAATGGATCTGTCGGCGACACCAAGAAAAAAAGCTCATGGGTTGCGCGGTCCGTTGATCGCACACAAGGGCGAAGTCGGAAACCCAACATCAGTCGAACGCCCAGTGAGCAAACGAAGCAACCAGCCAGCCACGGCATCAAGAGCCGACTCAGTCAAAGTCCTTCATCATGCTCAACGCAGAGCGATCGACCGAGTGCTGCTTGAACCTGGGGTCACCCTTGCGACGCAGCTCAAACTTCTCCTGCTCAAGAACCAGCATGCCGTAGAGGCCGTAGTCATAATCGTCGCAGGCGAGGTACTCCCAGCAAAGGCGAAGGCCAGGCGGGCAAGCCGTATCCTCGCGCTCAAACACCTCGAGGATGTCCTCCTTGGTGAGCTTTTGGACGGCCTTGGTTGCATTCTTGCTCCACGACTTGAGCTGCTTGATGTAGTCGAAGATCCCGTTCTTGAACTCGGTGGGATCGCAGCCGTTCGCTGTGCCGTCGGGCATTGGGCCGTGATACTCCGGCTTCTCGCCTTCGCCAAAGTGCTCCTTGAGCATGACTGTGACCCAGAGAGGCCGGGAAGGGTCAACCAGAGTCGTGGCCCAGTGCATCTTGACGCTGTGAGGAACCGCTTCTGTCATGTGATCAAAATCCAGCTTGTCGCTGTAGCGCGGCTGGCTATACATGCCGAAGTAGACGTAGCGCTTTGGCTTCTTTTTGCTGTCGGCGGTGAGGCCATGGTCCTTTGCGATGAAGAGCGGGACGCGCTCGAAAGCGGAGATGCCGTCCGCGCCGTCAATGTCTTCGGGATTCTCTGGGTTGAAGAACGCCGTCAACTTGGCACCGTGCGAGCCCGGATTCTTGGGGAGATACGGGTCTATCGAGGCATCAAGGGCGTAGTAGGAGCGCGATGGAAGGACGCTGTGGCCTTCCTTGACCTCCTTGTAATAGAAACCAGGCGACCACTGCTTGCCGCCGAACAGATCGTGGATAAAATCCCAAGAGAAGGTGATTGTGTCTGAACGAGCTGGGACACTGTTCAAAAGTTTCGAGGGAACAGGCGCAAGACGACGGACTCCGAGGGGCTTCCAATCGGGATTATTCTTGATGAAGGCCGTGAATGGATCCTCGGAGGTGAGGACGGGAGCACTGGGGTCTACACCGAAGGCGCTTTCCTGCTTCTTGATCGGCACTTCAGTGGACTTGGGGAAGGTGGACGGGGTCCCGTTGACCTTCGTGGCGCTGGAACTGCCGTTGCTTTGGACGGTGCTGGACTTCGACAGGCCATGCGGGGTGCCGTTGTTGGACTGAGGAGCAAACAAATTGACATTAGAAGTGGTATGAGTGACGCTCGACCTTACAATAACTGGGTCAGTCTCTCTTTTAGTCGTGGTAGACGAAGGGCCATTGACGAGGCCGTTGTTCTGAACGCCATTGGCCTTGGAGGCTCCATACTGCTTGCCATTCGGCCGAGACTGGTTGGTCGGGGCAGTGGGCTGCTTGGAGGCGTGGCACGATGCATTCAATCCAACCAATTTGGTGGTGGGGGAATCCTGAACCCTGTTGGCGGTGGGCGTTTTGGGCGAACTTGACGATCCAACCCGGGTTTCCGAAGAGTCTGAGTCTTCATTCTGCTCCGCGGGAGCAGCTTCAATGGTATCTGGAATCGTGTCGTCACGGGACTTGTGCTCGCTAAAGAACATATTCGCGTTCTGTATGCGTTCCTTGGTAGCCTTGATGGCTGATGCATCGAGGTCGCTGGGAAGCTGAGGAGCTACAAGCTTGACAGTCCAGCCGCCCTGCTTCAAGTTTTCAACATCTTTGCGAAGTGAAAGGATTTCATCACCGTAGGCCGCTACCATGCTCTGCAATTGATGGGCAAGACCTTGAATCTGATCCTGCTCCTTGAGGCTCTCGCGACGAACAAGTGCTCCAGAGTCGGCTTGATCAGAATCCCCCGGGAAGTCAAAGCTCTGAGCATTGGGTTTCAAAGCACTTAAGTTGACGTGAGCTGGGTCTGGGGCAGTTTGAGTAGCCTGGCGTGGAGCAGCCATGGCTTTTGGCGTAAGAACTCGTTTGAGGTGGAGCACTGCCAAAGCACAGGGCATGTAAGGGGGTGAAGTGTGAGAGCTTGGACTCTGCTCTTGATTATCTGGAATGAAAGAGGTCAACACAAAACTCGTGATGCACTGAGTCTCTCAAATTCCGAGAATCAGCAAAGCTGTGGCATAGTACTTTGGAAGCGACCCACCTTGATTGCCCGACAGTTTGACGGCGAATGGGTTGAGGTGTGGGAAAAAGCTTGAGATAACAACAGGCTGGATACGTCGGGCTGTCTGATGCGGTAGTGGGTAGAATAGATGGTAGGGTAGAAGAAGTAGAAAAGCGAAGATCGGTTATGGTGTTGTGGAGGTGGGTGAAGAAGTTTGGTGTTAAATGTGATGGAGAAGCTTAAAAAGGCTGGAGGGAAACAGGCAATCACCTGCTTAGTCGCGTGGGCACTTCGCTACCTTGTGAGGTCGTGAAGCCCCGTAATGATGCGATTCAGATGATTCACAATCACACCTAGACCGGAAGGAACTGCAGGGTGTCAATTCTGCTCATTCTGCTCTGGGTAGCTGTTGGCCGTGATGGCGGATTTACTTGAGGCACAAGGAATCAATCCAGACGGATAGCAAGAAACAGAGCCCTAGAGTCTTGCATCCGTGGACCATGACTGCAACATTTGCCAGCGAGTCTGTCCCTTCTCATGGCTTATTCGGCTGGCCTGGAGCGGTTCCTAGCTCTTCCTGTTTCCTCACTGCTTGGGCAGCCACTCTTGGACGACTTGTGAAGATGAGAGAGACAGAAGAGACGGGAAGCCCAGCGCCCTACCGGTAAGAGACTGCTTCTTATGGTGTTTGGTGTTGGCCGGAGCCAACCACGCTTCATCTTTTGGCACCGACCGGGATTGGTGGTGATGGTGGACCCTGGCGCCTGGCACGTCATTCTGGACGCGAGAGCCCGGCTCCCGCTGACCACCTGGACTGCTCCGCTTCTCCCCACACACTTGCACCGTCTCAGCACTCTGAAATGCTCACTCGCCCTCGCACCTCCCCTTCCTCTCGTTTCTCTCCAGTCTTTCTACTCGACTAGCGCGACCAATCCTTACGACTTTCCACCATGCCACCGACAAAATCTCGTCCCCACGAAAACGACCCGCGTTCCGACGGCACAGCCGCCAAAGAGAAGCAGCGCGGACGAAAGAACGGCGGCACCAACCTCACCAATGGCAGCCACCTAAAAGATATCACGTCTGTCTCTACTGACTTTGCTCGTCACACGGCTCGGAATGCTGGACAACAGGCACAGAATGCCTCGAGTGGCGGAGTAAGTCGCCGACCACCATGCACAACACACGCGTCTTCTGCCCGCTAACAGCCTTCGCGTTTTGCCCTCGCAGATGTCCTGGCCTTCTGAAGATCTCTCGTTACTCATGAACTACCGCTCCTCGCACCGCCTCGACGCTCCGGGCGCGTTCAAGAACCCCTTGGCCCCCGCAATCCTAGGCAGAGGCATTGGCAAATACTCGCCAACAATGGCACGCAAAAAAAACGAGAGGAGGATATCCAAAGAGCAGTTGGCGACGGCAGTGCGTAAAAACTTCAATGCTCTTGCCGTGAGCGAGTCGGAGGTGATTGTCGACCTCCTTTACAAGGTCAAAATGCAGGGTAAGTTTCTGTTCAAGCTCCGGTTCAGAGTCGCATGGCAGTTCTGAATCTGACATTTGTTCCAGAAAAGGCATTTCGTTTGCGATTCGCCCCGCCGCGCGCTCGATGATGGCTCTCAGCCTCGAAAATTTCGACGGAAAGCGTCCCATTTCATAATTTGCCCCACGGTATCGACGAACGAGCCTTTGCGCACACGGTGTAGACATGACTATTGATAATCGGTTATATTGGCGTTTCGGATGGAGGATACCCTCGGCCTCAACAGTGATACACAATGGCTGGAAAGAGGAAATTATTTTTTGGTCATCGACCACCATCGTGTCTTTGGGAACTCCCCAGCCGGGACACGTGCTTTGGACATGTATCATGGGATTACAGACTGGGACATATCGCGGGGGACATGGCAGCTCGAGGGTTTCCGGAGAGACGCGACACGCGCTGACCTATGGTATCGCGGCTATTTTTCGCCGTGGCGGCGATGCACCGCGGCAAGGGTTGTTGCATGACGACATGGAGTTCGGCGCCGCGGGATATAAGTTTGTTATTCGGAGGGACCAAAGCAAACTGAGCAGTGTGTAGAAGGTATCAGAGCTACAAATGACATGGCAGACTTGGGCTTTTAGATGTTCCGTCTCCTGGTCACGATCGCGCTGATCATTGCCATGGCCATCGGGCGGCGCGGCATATGTCATCGCTCCCGTCCCGCTGAAGCGTCGGCGAATCGAGAAGAATCGATTTGTCTCTTGGCACAGATTTTACGACGCGCCTATGCGCTTCTGCCACCACCAATCCCGCCATTTCTTAACAACCGTGACGCGCATTCTCTTCCTAATCCTCAAAATTTAATCGACGATGAGCTTCGCAGCCCCCAGGGCAAACGCACTCAAACATGCGCTACCATTGCGCAATAGAACTTCGACCTCAACACCTCGGCCTCGAGGATTGTCTACTGCTGCAGCGCCATCATGGAGCCGGCCGTCCGTCCAATGCACCAGCAAGCCGCACGGCTTTGCACAGCGAAGAGTAAGTAAACCTATCTTCATCTTCGTGAACTTTGCTGACTCGCAATTCGCAGCTATTCCACGCGACCTCGATGCTCGCCATGAAAGACCCTTACTCAGTCCTCGGCGTCGGTCGCAGCGCCTCTGCCGGCGAGATCAAGAAAGCCTACTACGGTCTCGCCAAGAAATTCCACCCGGACACAAACAAGGACCCTGGAGCCAAGGACAAGTTCGCTGAAGCCCAATCCGCATACGAATTGCTATCGGACGCCGAGAAGCGCAAAACATACGACACGTACGGTGCTGCTGCCTTTGGCCAAGGCGGCGGATTCGACCCAAGCGGCGGTGCAGGCAGTGGCAACCCATTCGGAGGCGGATTTGGAGGCTTTGGCGGTGGCGGACCTCGCGGGCCGTTTGGAGCTGACGTCAACTTTGAGGACCTTTTCAGCGCCTTTACGGGCGGCGCAGGACGAGGACCCAGGGGAGCAAGGGGAAGAAATCCATTTCAAGAGGAGATCTTGGTCGGCGACAATATCGAGGTTCAGACAAACATCAGCTTCATGGACGCGGCAAAGGGCACGACCAAGGAGATTTTCATCCACCCGCTCGTCAAGTGCAAGACCTGCTCTGGCAGCGGACTGAAAAAGGGGACACAAAAGAAGACTTGTGGAGCCTGTGGCGGAACCGGGCAGCGGGCCACTAGTATGGGTCCGATTCAAATGTTATCGACCTGCGACGTGTGTGGTGGAACAGGCACCTCGGTGCCGAGAGGATCTGAGTGCTCGAGCTGTCACGGCGACGGTGCCGTGAGAGAGAAGCGCACAGTTACGATCGACATCCCCGGTGGCGTGGAGGATGGCATGAGGTTACGGGTGTCGGGTGAAGGAGATGCGCCAGTCGGTGGAGCGTCGTCTTCAAACTTCCGCACGCAAAATGGCGACCTCTACGTCTTGATTCGGGTTACCCCTGACCCCAAGTTTTCTCGCCAAGGTTCAGACATTTTATACACGGCGGCGATACCGTTCACGACGGCAGTCCTTGGAGGCGAGATTCAAGTACCAACGCTGGATGGCCAAGTCAAGGTCAAGGTTCCCACTGGCACCGGCACGGGAGATAAGATCACGTTGGGAGGCTTGGGAATGAAGCAGCTGAACAACAGAAGAGGTCTCAAGGGCGATCTCAAGGTCGAGTTCAAGGTCAAGATGCCCAAGTTCCTCAACACCAACCAGCGGACGATTCTCGAGATGCTGGCAGACGAAATGGGGGATAAGAATGCCAAGCGTATCATGAACGTTGGCGAGTTGAGCAAGGAGTCGCAGGAGAAACGCGACGAGGTGGAGAAGAACAAGCATAAAAACGAGGGCTTTCTCAAGAGCGCATGGCACAACCTGACGGGACAGCACAAAAAGGACGATCAAAATGGCGAGTCGAAGTAGGCGATACGCCACCAAGTGTGACAGGTTATTCTGTTGGGTCCATCTCGTCTACAGGGCTCGAAATATGTTTGGTCTGGCGTTTTGCGCGGAGCATTTGGGAGGCATATCCACGGCGTTTTGTAGTTGTTTCAATTCGAGAAGGCGCCTGTATTATGTGCACCCTGTGACCCTGTGGAAATCTTGGCCTGTAGATAGCGTAGCGATAGACATCTCAGCTCCATGAATGAACATCAGCTCCATGCATAGAAGGTACCGATAGACGGCGAGCCGAGAGGTTTGCAGAGAGCTTCGGTGTCGGACGACGAGCGCGGTAGCGCGGCTCGAGGCCCATTTGAAGACCTCCGCGGCCACTGCAAATCGAATCGAATCGAATCCATCGTTCATGTGTGGCTGTGAAGCTGCGGCGCTTATGTTCAAGCCCAGATGAGATGCTAATTGGCAGTGTCGCGACATTTGTTGTTCTAGAATTCCGTCGTCCGCGTCCGAGGAGAGGAGCTTCCCCACCACCAATGCGTCGGCGTCAAAGCGTTAACCAAGTAACGTCAGCGATATACAACACCTCAACCCAGTCCCGCCTGACGACCCCATCCGTCGACTGCGCTCTAACCGCCAGCGCTCTCGAGCTCGCTGGCTTTTCCTAAAGCTTCGCCGCGACGGCGCTTACACCTTTGACGCTCACCAACCACCGCGACAACCCAACCTACGTCCCTGCCTACACTGGCCAGACTGCGCCGTCAGCACATCAATTCCAACTGCAGGCGTCGCACCATCTGGGACACTACACGGCAAATCGCATCCAACATCCGCCCGCAGACCTGCATGAGCAGCGCGGAAAGAGGCGCCCCCAAACTCCTCCATCGGGCGAGCTACATCTCCCCAGGCCACAGCCACCACCCTCGCCGCCAATATGCCTTCGGTCCTCGCTCCCATGATATCCGTCCCGCTGAAGCAGACAAACGAAATTGACTGGATCACACCACTCAAGGGATACATCCGCCAGACGTACGGCGACGACCCGGACCGCTACCAGGAAGAATGCTCGACACTCAACAGGCTGCGGCAGGACATGCGCGGGGCTGGTAAGGACAGCGCAGCTGGTAGGGACTTGCTGTACAGATATTACGGACAGCTCGAGCTGTTGGACCTGAGATTTCCCGTCGATGAAAATCACATCAAAATCTCGTTCACATGGTAAGGCTGCTTCTCCTGGGGAGTAGACGGCGCTGACTGACGCTACTTATAGGTTTGACGCCTTTACCCACAAGCCCACGTCGCAATACTCGCTCGCGTACGAAAAGGCATCCATCATATTCAACATCTCCGCCGTCCTGTCCTGCCATGCTGCCCACCAGAATCGGCACGAAGATGTCGGCCTCAAGACTGCCTATCACTCATTCCAGGCTTCGGCCGGCATGTTTACCTATATCAATGAGAATTTCCTGCATGCACCCTCGACCGATCTTTCTAGAGAGACTGTCAAGACACTGATCGCGGTAATGCTGGCGCAAGGTCAAGAGGTATTCCTGGAGAAGCAGGTCGAAGATGGCAAAAAGTTTGGGATGTTGGCCAAATTGGCTTCCCAGGCTCAGTTTCTCTACAGCCAGGCAGTTGAGGGCTTACAAGAAAACGTGAGCAAGGCCATCTTTGAAAAGGTGTGGTTATTGCTGGTGCAGGTCAAGGCAAATCACATGGCCAGTCTGGCCCAGTACTATCAGGCTCTGGCAGACAACGATGCCAACTCGCACGGCGTCGCCATCTGTAGACTTCAAGTCGCCGAACAGCAAGAAAAAGATGCAAATCGGATCGCCAATGCCTTTCCCAACAACGTTCCGGCCACCTCAAATCTGACCTCGGAGACGGGTTCGATACTACAGGACATGACAAAGCGCCATCTGCTGGTCATCCAGGAGCGCATCGGCGAGTTTATCAAGGACAACGACTTCATCTATCACCAACAAGTTCCCGCCGAGGCATCCTTGTCGTCGATACCAAAGCTTCCCGCAGCCAAGGCGATTCCCGTTAGCGAGCTCTACCAGGGACAGGACATTCAGCGCATCATCGGGCCCGACATTTTTCAAAAGATTGTCCCAATTTCCGTCACTGAGCAGGCCAGCTTGTATGACGAAGAAAAGGCGAAGCTGATACGAGCCGAGACCGAAAAGGTAGAAACTGCCAACGACGAAATGGCGGCGAGTCTAGACTATCTCAAATTGCCAGACAGCCTCAACATCTTGAAGGGCGGCACGGATCAAGAAATGACTGTCGATCAAGAGTTCCGACGGTGGTGCGAGGAGTTGGCTGGTCATCAACCATTTACCACGGCATTCGACCAGCTGAGCGCGGAAAAGTCGGCCATTACGTCCTCCTTGGATCAGTGTACTAAGCAACTTGACATGGAGGAGAGCGTGTGTGAGAAGATGCGGAGCAAGTACGGTGCCGACTGGACACAGCAACCAAGTTCGAGGTTAACGGCGACTCTGCGAAGCGACATCAAGAACTACAAGAACGCCATTGAAGAGGCAAGCGTTAGCGATGCTGCGCTATACAGCACATTCAGGCAGTACGAGAGTGATTTTGACGAGATGAGGAGCGCTGGGGAGACGGATGAGGCAGATGTGCTGTATCAAAGGGCTATGATCAAGGCTGGTGCTGCAAGAGGAAAGGGCAAGGGCACTCCTTCCAACGAGGGCAATTTGATTGATGAGGACTTTGAGGGCGGTCCGAGTGTGGCGGACCAAATCACTTCGGTGGAGGAGTTGCTCAGGAAACTGAACTTGATCAAGCGGGAACGTCAGCAGGTGCTGAAGGATTTGAAGGAAAAGGTAAGCAAGACGACATTCAGTCAGACGAGTCCATGCTAACAGTCCTAGGTCCACACTGACGACATTTCAAACGTCCTCATCCTGAACAAGAAGCAAATTTCCAACCAGGAAAACCAGCTCTTTAAAGCCGAGCTCGAGAAATTCCGTCCGCACCAGAATCGCATCATGCAAGCCATCCACAAGCAAAACTCACTCATGAAGGAGCTTACTCGCACGTACGGCGATCTGCTACAAGACAAGCGCGTTCGGTCAGAGCAGAGTAAATACGAGGCCTTTTCACGGCAAAGGAGCTCGGTCATGAACAAGTACAAAAAGGTCTACCAAGCCTTCAACGATCTGATATCAGGGTTGATGAGGGCGCAAGGATTCTACAGCGACATGAAGGAGACGGTGGAGAGCCTGCAAAAGAATGTCGAATCCTTTGTCAACAACAGGCGCTCAGAAGGCGGCCAGCTCCTCACGTCAATTGAAAACCGCAAGGCGTCGGGCTCCTCTGAGCATGCAGACCGCGAGCGCGAGCGGCTCCATTCTCTCATGGAGCGTATGTCGGTCGAGCCGTCATCACGCTCGTCGCCCGTTCATGAGCGCTCCAGCTCGCGGCCAAGCACGCTGCAGCAAACACCTTCTTTTGGCAGCTACAACCCTGCTGCATCGCCGCAGACTCAGTTCGGTATGGCCTCGCCGCCGCTCCACTCTCGCATGCCTCCACAGCAGAGCAACGGCTCCTCGTACCAGCAGCCGCAACAGCCCATTCCGCCGCCGAGCCGCGAGAGCTACAATTCGGGCGCGCCTCCTGCCTCGTACAACCCGACGACGTACGGCCAGTTGCACTCGCCGCCGGCGACGCAGCAGTACTTTTCGCCGCCGGCGCCTCATCAACAGCAACAACAGCGCCATCCATCTCATCAACCGCCCCCTACCACCACCCCAAATCCCTATGCCTCCCCTAACCCCAACAACATGTACACCCCTCACCAACACCAGCAACAGGGCTACCTGC
>JAIFKG010000281.1:0-12156 GCA_020351975.1 Phyllosticta ampelicida | reverse complement strand
GAAGTGGAGAATTTTCGGAGACTTCGCAGAATACCATTGTCGCTACAAACGCGAAGACGCTGAAGTGCACTGCAGCTGTGGCGAGGACAAGTCCCCCGAACACCCATTTCGGTGCCAGCAGCAACGCCGTCAATACCTGAAGGCCCTCCAGGGCTCTTGTGGGGAAGAGGTCATCAAATGGAGTCTAGGGACTTTCCCTTGGGCCCATGGCTTTGGGACTATGGTGCAAGAAAGCTAAGCCTTACGGCAGGCAGGTAGCTGCGGCACTGTTCGTTCGCTTTTTCTGTTTCTCTGTTTACATGTTTACCTGTTTACCGGTTTGCTGTATTTTGTCTCTACCTTCTTTTCACCCTGACCTAACCGTCCCTGGAGGATAACAACCCCTAGATGGACGCACCTGACATGGGACAAGATTGGACGTAACAGCTTTGACCTGTCAAGCTGTTGATGGATTTAGGCAGCCTCTTTGCTTTTTGCAACCTGACCTGTCTGGTTGGTGTAAGCCTGCGCATCCACGCCAATCGCCCCGCTAGGGGGACACGACGCCGGGATTAACCCATGAGCCAGCTTGTCGTTAAGTGTATCTCCCTCTCTCTACAGGAGCATCATCTAGCTGTAGCCCCTGTAGCTGGTGAGTCGGCTCCTGCAGACCCTCATCAGATCTAGAGTAATCGCCTGCAACGACGGACATGCAACAATAAAAGATCAATTCTCATGAGTTGCTTGAAGGGGATGGCGCTGCACTTGCTAGGATGCTTGGAGAACCACATATAACCGTAGAAACCGTTACTGGGATGAATGTTGCAAGTAGAAGCGGCAACAGGTGGATACATTGATGAGGCTTAGCGCCCTAGTATTAGACTGATGCTTGGCTTCTGGTTTGGATTGAGTAGATGCAGCTGTACAATTCAATCAAGCTTCTTTACCCGCAGAAGCATAACACTCGATTATCTCGGTTGATAATCCATCCATTTATCCGCCCGAGTATAAAATATGCGCCGCAAGCAAGCATACGGCCACCAAAGATTAGGGCTTAAAAAAAATTTTTTTTTAACAGAGGTCAAGGTTTGCCAGTGATAATGTTACCGGACGGGTCGATTGGAAAGATTTGAAAGAAGGCACGGAAGTGCACGTAGGACGGAGGCAAATTGCGGGGATCATAGCGGAGTTCGGGATTGTTGGAGCGTAAATTGGGACCCAGGATTGTAGCTTCCCCAAAGGCTTGGTCCTTTTTTGTCGTGACTGGCCTGACGATGTGCCAGTTGTTGCGATCATCCTCGTTGACTCCAGGGTGTGCTGAAAAAAGGCCCCACCGAATAATGATGCCAGCTGCCTGTGGGTTTGACTTTCGAAAATAATCGAGGATCAGATATTTAGCTTAGATTCCCGTTGCTATTAGCTTCCCCGATAGTGTCCCTTGTAGATTAACACGGTGTACATTAAGACGTGACTACTCACCATCGGAACCAGTGAATACTTGGAAAGGAAAAACGAACTGCCCGTAGCTTTGATCATAGGAGAAATTTAACAGCCCAACTGAGACATCATCAGGGTCTGTTTTGTGGCCAACGCTGATGTCAATGTACTGAGGGTTTGTGCCAAGTGCCGCGCGAGGGTTAAAATTTCCTGAATGGTCTGAATAGTCGGCTGCGCTTTCGCCTAGGCAGAGGTTGGCGTTGTGTCCAGCGAGGCAGCAGGCTAGGTTTCTCAGTCGACATCCTTGGATTGGGGACCGCGGCCACGCGCCGACGTAGGATATCAGAAGGGCAATTGCTAAAATGATGCCTCGAACTGCCATTTGAGTGTGTAACTTGATTGCTGTAAACGAGGATCTACACAACATCGCTGCTTCGCGAGGTGGGGTTTCCAGATATTTAAATTACGAATTAAATTGCATTTGACCCTGTCCATGGTCGGTGAACTTATGCTTCGCTGCTAGAGTCTAAACGTCATAATAGAGATAAGGCTTTGGGCTAGAAAGGTCCATCGCCATTAAGCTATTAACTAAACGAGAAGGCAGAGATAGCTGAGCACCACAGTAATTATTGGAGCACTGTTGGGCCGCAGGTTCGTGTTAGATCTGCAGTAGTTGCCTGCAGCTTTGGATATTGCAACAACACGACGTCAGCTATCGCGAATTGCTTTTGGAGAGTACCACGGCGTTTGCTAGGATGCTGAGAGAACTGTATATAATTTTGCCGTGGAGACTGTTACTGGGATACAGCAATGTCGGGAGCTACCTGCGATAGTAGTGTGGCTATAGCAGCTTAGTCTTTTGTCATTCGTGGTTTTGCGTCATGCTCCTGCTCGCGGTCAGGCTTCTCGCTTTCTACACTCTGCTCAATCAATAGTTTACGCTTTGATTTCAACAGAAACAGCCTTCGATCGATAGTGATTTCTAGACATGTCTTCATCTTCATCAGTAACATGACAGATATTTTGCGTTCCGACCGCCGAGGGCTGCACCCATGAAAAAGTTCATGATAGCCACGGCCGAGTCGGTTCCTGAGGCAGCGTAGCCCAGCACGAGAAACACGATGGTGGGCGCAGAGGCAAAGGCGTCGGACGCGGCCGGCGTGTTGGCGCAGATGCCGCCGTGCAGACGCGAGGCGTCCATGAGCGCAGCCAGAGCCGCCATAACCAAGCAGCGTCGCGGCCATGACGCCCAATTCGACCCACACGCGGAGGGCGAGCGGACTGAAGCCGTCGTGGTTGTATGCTCCAGTAGACGACGAGGAAGCTGGATGAAGTGAGTTCTCATTCCCCTGCTTTGCAGCTTGCAGCATGACGGCGCCGTTGGAGCTGGGCTGCATGCAGGCTCCACAGTTTGGACCCCAACGCAAACCGCATGCGCTTTACCGAGGAACCGGCCCCGAGGGCAAAAATCCGTCCAATGCCCCTGGATGACGACGCGAGCTCGAAGGCCTGCGCGGCCATGGAGCCCGAATCCTTGCGCAGGATCGTCTCGGGGCAGAACAGCGTGCTTTGGCAAGCGCAGGCGACCCTGTCGCAGAAGCAGCCTGGGTCCTTCGATGCTCCCCGTCGTATTGACGCGGGCCAGAGAGTTGACGACTTGCGTCATACTGATATTGGACTGACGCTCGACGGCCGACGCCAGCGTTTTGGGGCTGGCCAGGAACGACTCGACGTTCAGGCGGTCTCGTCGTCGATGATGGACCAGATGAAGGGGTCGAGCTGGTACTGGCTCAGACACCGGTGGGCGGCCGAGCCAGCCGAGGACGACATCGTTGCCATCAGAGCCCCGGGAGTATTCAATCTAGACGTCTTGGGCGCAACTCAGCTGCTCTGCGACGACGGCAGCGTACGACTGCTGGCCTGCAAAAGCGTATGCAATTGCGAGGGAATGGTTGAGCCATCTCGAGCGTCTCGTCAATGTCAAAGCCGGCCTTGTTGGACGTGGCAGGCTGCGTGCTGGAAGCAACCGAGTCGACATAGGTCAAAGAATTGGCGACGGCGACCAGAGACGCGCAAACGAAGCCAACGAGCAGCTCGGTGACGACGTCCCAGTGCCTCCTGCGCGCGGCGAGCAACACGGCAAGACGTCGTTGCTGCTGGCAAAGTCCAGGGCGATCGAGTTGAAGGCAGTCCAGAGTAGCATATGGATGGATAGGATGTGATGACATCTCTTGTCTGGATTATATTTATTTCCGCGCCAGGCTGGCCGCACGTGCCGGAGCTCGGACCACTGCATCTCCCTGGCGTGCCTGCGCAGCTATCTAGATAACTACCAGACATCTCCCACACGTCTAACCGCGGCGTTTACTATTCAGATGCTCTGTGATGGGCGAGCTACCCCTAATAGCGGGGTCTCTTGTCACGTCCCCCCAGTCCGTCACTCATGTGATGTCTCTGGGGGCGTAAGGAAAGATATATGCAAAAGGAAAGAGCGAAAACATGCAGAGCAGCAAACGACTAGAAGAAAACTCGTAGCCAACGTAGGCCGGGCGTGAACTCCGCGGGTGTTCCGAGTGTCCACTGTTTTGGGTCAGGGCAACGTGCTGGGCATGCTCTTGCGAATGGTGGACTGGTGGCCGCATACTGGGCGAAGTGTCCAGGCGCTTTTTGCTCGCCGAAGACGAGGCTCAGGGAAAGCCTTACACACCCGTCGGCAAGCAAGGCGGCACGGTCATCCTTTTTCCCCGGCCACCAACTCGTGGAAACCACCTCGTGCGGACCTGCAATCAGGACCTTACATGGTCTGGATGTTGCGCGCAAGGTCCTCTGACCAAGGCTGCAACCGACCGTCCCGTCCTGAATAGCCTTCGACTCCACCAGGACGTAAAGCAAAAATCAATCAATCAATCAAGGTGGCACGGAAGATACGGCCTCCAAATCGGCACCGTCTGCTGTTATAGCCCAGTCATCTTTCGAGTCCTGTCGTCAAGGACCTGCTCGTCGGATTAATGAACCTGCGAAAGAAAGGATCCAGGCGTCGACATCTGGCGAAGTTTCTGTCGGCTCATCCAAAACGAATCGACTACCTGGACGGCTAATCTTCAACAACATAATGTCGACATCTGATGGTACACGCCGTTGATTTATGCGCCGTTTGACGACCTCTGGGTGGACAAGTCGTAATCTGCCCCGTCATCCCCACTTCCTCATGTCGCCGGGCGTCTCCCCAGCACTCCTGTTGTAAGAAGGCAAATGACGTAAAGGGTCGGGGATTCGGCGATTAGCGCTCAACACCACAGTCAGTCCGATGTGGAGTAGAGCTTGAGAACTCTACACGACCTCTCTGTTATTCGGCTAGCCAACCAAATGTCTTGCATATTGACGCCTGACGACATCTGTTGGCATGTCGTCCTCTCATCTGAGTCTTACGGTTCCAAATCGTGTACGATATCGCACATCAGATAGCAAAGCAATCGATTTATTTTCCCAAACTTTGTGTGAGATCAATGTTGCTTCTTGCATTCCGTCTCGTTAATCACACCAGTGACAGACGAGGCTAAGCTATTACCAAGAAAAGGTGCTAGTGCACTTGGATATCATGACAAAGGAAATACCAAATCTCAACCCTCGCCAGCACAGAACCAGGCGTAGGCTTCTCTGCTCGCCTTTCCGCCAGGGGCCTGCGCTTCCGGCACATTGCCGTTGAGCCACATCCTCTCGAAATCAAAAACGGGGTGGAAGCCCATGCGCTGGAACGCACCCAGCGCGTCCGGATTCTCGCACCAAACCTCGGCCGACAGGCGCTTCTCGCTTCCCCCCTCTGCGACGGCAATCTTGGCCATGGCGGCCCTCAGCAAGACGAGCGCGTGCAGCTTCGATGTGGCGTACAGCGGGCCGATTTTGTACCCATCCCCGCAGTCACGCACCAGAATCCACGAGCGCAAGTCATCCAGGTCATCCAGACACGTGATGGCGAGGCCCCAGGAGTCGTCGCGGTCGAGCAGCGCCTGACTGCGCAACCACAGCTCGCGTCGCTCAAGCCCCGTGCATTTGGCGTCCGACTCGAGCAGCTGCTTGCCCGTCACGCCCGTGATGTTGGCCAGCTGCTCCTTCGTCTTGCTCAGCAGCACTCGTGCCGCATCGGCGTCCTCGGCCAACGGCCCTGAGCCCTCGGGAACCATGGGCATCTCGCCTAGCGGCTGGCGTTCGAGGGCCTTGACTGTGCCCGCGGGCTCGAAGCCGCGCCGCTTGTACCGCTCCACCTGCTCTTGCACGGCGTCCAGTCCGACGGTCGTGACGTCTTTACTCTCGAGGTATTTGAGCGCCGCGTCGAAGAGTAGCGTGCCGCCTCCCTGGCCGCGATGCGCCTCGTCGACGATGAAGAAGCCCAGCCATCCCGTCTTGTTGGCGAACGGCAGGGCGAGTATGATTCCCAGCGGTTCGGCTTCACGGTCGATGTTTGCCGTCTGCGATGGGTCTGATGTCGTCGACGAGCCGTTGGCGCTGGACGGGGTGTTTGCTTGAAGCACCAGATACGATCCCTCGCCCGAGATCCAGTGCGTGTCGTGGTCGGCGCGGCAGCGGTTCCAGCCCAACTTGCACACTTGGCTGTACCAGAAATCGCCGATTTCGGAGGATGATGCGAGTGAGACTTGGAATTTGTCGTTGGATGCGAGGACCATGGTGAGTAGGTGCGGTATTTTGGAGGGTATCGATACAACCAGGAAAAAGAGTCTAGTGAGGAGGTCAGCAAGTTGATTACTTCCCGATCACTTCGTATGCCTTCAAACCGAAGAGCGAGTTGATTCACGCGGTTGCGACTCTGTCTGCCTGACTTGAAAACGACGTAGAAATGGTCGAACAACAATCATGTTTACTAAGTAGCAGAGGGATTTCGAGAAGCAATGCGAAGCAGTTGTGAATGACAGACCATCAAGATCGAGAAGAAGAGTGAAATGATCTAAGATTGAGAGATTCATCGCCAACTCTGGCAAGGAGTAATAACGGTCTGCTCTCATGCAGCTGAAAGGAAGCAGTCGGGCACGGAGTCGACTTACCGTGATAAGATTCGAGCAAGCTATCGAAGCCGCGTACCTCTGCGATCCCGTATTCTTCACGCAGGGGGTCTGATGTCTAATCCAAGACGGCGATAGATGCTAGGGGGTGTTGTCGATGCAGAAATCACGAAACAAATACTTGACGAATCGGTGGTTGATCTGGACCAGGCTAAAGAAATACTTGATCACGGCCAGTGATCTCACCTTGACTTCATTGGGCCCCCACACGCACCCCGCCCCCTATGCCACTCCACACAGCCCTATGTTGTGTTTGTTATCGGCCTGAGGGTTACAAAGGGGAAATCTCGGCGCAGATGCTCTGCTGACTGTTGCGCCACCGAGGCTGGCTTTGAGTGTGCCATTGGTTCTTTGCGGAAGCCCAAGATGTCTTTCCTAATGAACCTCCTTTTTCCTTCTTTTTTTGTTGCAAAAGGCGGAGAGTGAGATGGAGCCCTAGCTGACGGTGCTTTCTCCGCAAATCGACGATGCAGGCGGTGGACTGATTATGATGGCAGTTTGCTGGTCGTATCTGGGGTCGTGCCATTGAATTGAACACCTCGACCAAACCCAGTTTCGGGGAAGTCTGGGTCTGAAGGCCGTTGGGTCGACATGAAGGGATCAACTCGATTGCAGGCAAGTGAAACGCTGCCATAGCTGCACCTCTTTTGTTTAGTCATCCATCTGCGCACCGCCACTGCTCCCTATTGCCACAACGGGTCACGTGTTATATCGTTGTCGCTTGCCTGTTGGTGGCCCTCATTCACCGCGACAGAGGCAAGGCGAACTGGGAACACGTACTAAGCCACGAAACGCGTTGCATCTTCGCCAGTGCCTTCGTCATTGCAGCTCGCGCGTCAGCAACAGGTCAACGCTCTCCGATTTTGCCATCCGGTCAATCCCATTTCATCGTGACGAGTTTGACGCAGCACGTCAGTCTGTCGCTTGGCCATAGCCTGTCCTTTTCCTTCTGCCTGCGGACAACGGAGCCTCTCTCGTCAGCGATTCGTGCTCGTTGTGCTGCGCTGTGCTGTGCTTTTGCTCGCGCTTCTTACCTGCTGCCCCCTGATCGTCTAAGCGGCTCGTCCGTGAGGTACTGATTACATGCTCCTGGAGTTAGACAATAACCTTGATCATGACGGCCATTGCGTCGTATGCCTGGGTGACGTGGATGACCCAATTCATCCACGAATAATCAATCTTCCGCAAAGAAGCCATAGAGCCATGTGCGAATACTCTGCTCACTTCTGTTCAGACGAGCGGAAACATTCCGCAATCCCCCCCCCGCTTTTTTTCTTTTTCTTTTGCGAAAGTCGAAACAATCGTGCATTCTGATCTTGCAACTGGAAACTCCCTGGTGACAGACTCCTTGGTTGGCGCCGGCCGGCATCGACAAGGCTGAAACCTCCACATTCTCGCCTTGTCCAAAAGGTGGCTAACTCCCCCTGGATACGACGTGGAAGAACGGCGGTAATTACCTAGCGCAGAGCAAGCGACATCCCGCTCGTTCCCGCTGCAAGGGCCGTTGAACTCGGAATCAGGCACGCCATGCACGTCCCGATGTGCCGTTGGTCTTTTTTTGGTCGAGCCACATACCGACTAGGCACTGAGCATGAGGAGCAGCTGCACGCACACACGATCCGGCAACCGCTGCCCAGAAGACGCAGGACTGAGTAGAGCATGTACAGCACACGGACAGCCAACGCACCGGGACATGCCAGTGCGTTTACCAGCACGCGCCTGACCTGACAAACAAACGGAACCCGTGATGGCCGTCTCGTCTGGTAGTTTGCTCCTCCTCGCTTGCTTATCGCAGTACGGGTCTGAGACATGCGCGAGGAACTGCAGACGGAGAGACAAGCCGGCACAGCAGGCGTGTGGAAATTATCAAGGGCCAAAAAGAACGAGGAGGTCGTGTAAAGCCCCCGACCTGACCCGACACGTGGGCGCCATCGGCCGGGGGTCAGCTTGCATACGTGCCATTCCCATGTAAATGCAGGCGTGGTGGGTGGTGTTGGTAAGTCGTGCATCAGCATCAACCAATGAGGGCCGACTCGAACCGACAGCGGCCGCCCATGGGGATTATGTTCTAGTGTCTTGCCTCCTCGCTCACTCATGATCAGCCTGGCGAGTTGGGATGGACGAGGTGACGGATCATTTCCGTTTCCTTTCTTCCCGCAACTCGAAGCCGTTCGTCGTGTATCGGTCTGCGTCAGAGACATTGGTCGTTGTTCTGTCTCGTCAACGCCATGCATGCATGTCTCTGCGCTGCTCGCCCTCTCTTCGACCAACGTCGTCTCACAAGGACGAGAAGGAATCGGCCGACTGCCTGTCTAGACATTGTGGCCAATTAAAGAAGATCAAAGAAGAACGGTGAGAGGGCCGAGTCCCGGGTTTGCATGGTCGGCCGCATTGGCGATGCTGCTGGCTCTGAGGTGAGGCCCAGCAATCATCGTTGGAATATCCTTGCGATGATAACATGGACGGGGAGAGATTGACAGGCTGTTGCGAGTAAGCCGTTGAAAAAGGATACGTCGACGCGTTGGCTGGTCTTGCATGAGCAACCATCTACTACCGCGCGAATTTAGGAAGAGAAGGTGGCAACTTGAACGCCATGGGTCATCTTTTTCGTTGTATTGTACTTGCACGCAACCATTCTACCCACAACCACTCACTCCATCCATCTACCCGTTCAACGCATCCAGCCGTCTTTCTGCAACAAAGAACCAGACGCCGATCAAGGCCACCCACACCCTCATACCCAGCCAGCCAGCCAGCCTACCGGAGGTGTGTGTGGAGTATGCCGTGCGATGATGCAGCGTACAACAGCAGCCGGGGGGTGGCGGCGGACGGGATCACGGCTATTAAGGTGGCACCATCACTGTCAATCATGCAAACCTATGTGGCACAACACAGCACAGCACACTAACACAGCCAGCGACGGACAGCGAGTAACTAGGCATAGGAGTACTAGAAGAGTGTGAGCGTGGGTAGTGGGGTGGGGCGACGCTCTCTGCCCATGCGCGCCGCTTTCCGCCGCCATCTCGTCTCTCGCTCGTCTTGTCACTCAGACCGCCAAGTAGGTAGGTAGGTGGCTAGGTGATGCACCACAGCACCTCAGACTCCTATCCAGAGTCGGGCGGTCGACTGTCGAGCAACGTGCCACGACAGCGAACCGAGGGTCCAAGGCAGGGCCGCGTGCGTGATAAAGGGCTAGTTGCTTGAGTAGTGTGCGAGCGAGCGAACGAGCGGGCTCTCAGTGCGCCACGCCTGCCTACGCTTCGCTACGCAACGCAACGCACGAATCACCGCGCTGGAACAACCAAAAGCGTCAATCTACACGTCGTGGCACCAACCACCGCCCATTTGGAAACTTTCTGATCTCCCCCCTTTCTAACGCCAGCTGCTCAAGCAATGCGTGGGTGGGAGGAAGCGATGGGAGGCGGCTCGGCTTACCTGCCCTTGTCATCTCTTACCAAGTGCGTGGTCACGATCTGCGTCGCTGCGGGCGGCAGAGTAGGGCGGGGTGGGTGCGAGGATTTGGTTGGGCGGCGGACAGGGCCCGTTCGCTCCATCGCTCGCGCGCGCACGCGCGGCCGATGTGGGATGGAGGATTCACGGGACGACGGACGGAGCGGGTGGATGGTGGGGTGGGAAAAAGGCAGAGAGATAGGGAGAGAGAGCGAGCGAGCGGGACCGGTGAGGTGCGTGTGCGCTTCAGCCCAGTCAGGCTGCTCGCGTTGGTCGACTCAGCCTGCCGTCAGAAGAATGCGTAGCAATCCTACGAAGCCTGCCGTGTCGAACGACCGTCCATTGCTTCGGAGAGCGAGCGAACATCAACACCCAACACAATGTGGGAAAGGGTTTGGTAAAAGAAAAAAAAAAAAAAGGGTCGCATGTAGTTAAAACTCCTTTTGGTTTGGACTCCTCGATATTCTCCATCCCATCCCAATCCAAAACTTGCTGGCTGGTGGCATCAATATCCTTTTCGTCAAAAGGCATCGTGGGATGCCATCCTCCAAAAGCCAGCAGCAGCCGTCCTTGAGCAATGCAATCATTCCACCCAATCCACCCATCCAACCCGTCCAAATAAGTCATCAATCCGTGAGCGCCGTCATCCATATAGACGCGTCAGTCCGCCGTCGTCCGGGCCATCCATGCAGGAAAAAGAAAAGTTAATAAGAAAAGAAAAAGAGGTGGTGATGCCGCTGCTCACTGCCGCTCGCCACATGCGTGCATGAATGCATGCAATAGTATGGAGAGAGCTAACGGAAAATGGGAATGGAAAAGGGAAGGGGGAAATTCGAGGTCCGTCCAAACGCCGGTGGCCATGCAAAACCGTAAAAGAAGGGAAGGAAGCAGTGTCCAAACCATCCAGTGGTGCGGGGCGCGTGTGTGACGCGTTTCGCCGGATGCGAAGCGCAAAAGAGGCTCGCCCATTCCTAGTACACAGGGCGACCCGCTCTTTGTTTAGGAGGGGTGGTTTGCAGGGTGTATTGGTAGAAGAAGTAGATGGATTTAGTCGTCGTTATAGTTTTTCCGTCATCGTTGGGCGTCGTTGTGTCGTGACGTTTCACTGCTGTTGCTTGTACGCTGACCAAAGGCTAAACGCAAAAAAAGGGTGTTGGAAAACATGGGATCATGTGCCAACGGCGAGCAAATCCTCTAGCAGTAATGCCGAAAGGAAGCGAAAACCAGAACGAGATGCGGAGGGAGGGGGGAAAGGGGTTGGGCGAGACCGAGTCGATTACACGGCAGAGCGGTAGAAGCCCGCGTTACCCAGGAAGCGGCTGATGAGGTTGCCGGGGCCGGTCTTGATCTTCTTGGCCGGCTTCTCGTATTCGCCCGGCGGGCCGTGGTGCTCAAAGGGGCTGTGGGAGTAGGCGTTCTTGTACGCCTTGGGCGGTGGCTGGACGTGCTGCTCGACGTCGGAGCCGAGGTCCGCGTCGTAGCGGCGGATCTGGGGAACCTCAGCATCGTACGAAGATGAAGGTGTCGACGTGTCGGACATGTCGCCGTCGGTCGAGTGCGTCGAGGCTGAGTCAGAACGTCTAGGCGGCGAAAGCGACGGCATGCGCGATGATGCCCGCGATGCGGACTCGGAACGACTGTCCAGGCGGTAGTGCGAGTACGGTGCAGGCCTTTCCGCCGGGCGCGGGGGAGGCACTTGGCCGTTGTCGATGGCGTGGCCGCAGTACTCGAGACTGACAACCTTGCCGTACTGCTCAAAGACGCCCTGAACCTCGCGGAGCTGCCTAGCCCTCTTGAGGTTGCGCGCCTTTTCGGCCACACGGACTTGGTAGTCGCGGATGGGAGCAAGGAAGGGCTCGAGGTTGGAGTAGAGGTCTTGGGGAAGAACGCGGAGGTCCCAGTCGAGCAAAAACAGAAGCTGCTTCTCCATGAGGTTGACTTCGGTAAGGGAGAAGCCAAAGGATTCAAAGCCACGGACGGCAGTGTAGCGCGCCCAGTGTTTATTCTTGGGAGACGAGTCGTTGAGGTTCTTTGCGGCGAGGATGAGCGAGGCCAGGAAGATTCGATGGACGGTGCAGCGCATGCCCTTGGCCTCGGAGGGGAGACGAGACTTGAGGCGAGCGAGGTAGACGAGGGAGGTCATCAACGTCGCAACGCCGACGTGCGAACGCTCAACAAGGGATGTGATGAAGGCCTCGACCGAGGGGAGACGGGG
>JAIFKG010000280.1:0-52595 GCA_020351975.1 Phyllosticta ampelicida | reverse complement strand
GAGGAGGAGGGAGAGCCAGGAAGGGGTTTGGCGGGCCAGAGGGGTACGCATAGTGAGAACCGTAATGATTCCCACCATGGTACCCATAGCCGTATCCCGGAGGACCCTGGCGATGTCCACCTGTTGGAAGTTAGAAGTGCTCGGTTGGGGCACTAGACTTGAGACATGAGAATTATTGGAGACGAACCAAACGGAGGAAAAGATGGGCCAGCTGGGGGGCCAAGTCCAGCTGCAGGCACCGGTGCAGGAGCCCGGTGCCAGGGCGGAAGCCTATGGTCTTGCTGGCTGCTACGGCGAGCAGCATGCGGTGGTGGTGGTGGCGGCGGCGGCAACAGATGCGGCGGCAGCGGCAGCAGCGGCAGACGAGGTCCAGACGTCGACGATCTCTGGACAGCAGCACCCAGCCGAGGCTGAGCGCTGCGCCAGTATCCGTCTCGGTGCTGGGAGCGGCGCTTGCAGCAGTTAGCTTAAGGGTCTCAAGCAAAGATCGGAAGAAGGAGGCCAGGCCGGTATCAGGAAAGCTTACATTGTCCATGACTGCACTGATCTCGGAGGAGAGCAGAGCAGAGCGAAGCAGGCGGGAAGAAAGAGACGGTAAACAGCTTCAAGCCGACCACTTAAACCTCAAAAGCGACTGCACGATGAGAGAAGGACGGTGGGATCGCGAGTGGGCTAGATGCGGTTGAGGAGAGGAGAGGAGGGAGAGCCGGCGAATTTTCAATGTTGTGCCAGCGCGTCATGGAAACACCCAGCAGGAGGAAGGAGGTAGGAGCGCGTAAAGCTGTACTGGTGGGCGCGCCGACAACGCGTTTGGCGAACGCGTAGGTGATTTCTGAAGATTTTCATGGACACTCTCTACCGCAGAGAGTGCCATGGCAACAATCACTCTGGCAGTAACACCAACCTTCTTTGCAACGCTCCAAAGACATCATGCTTGCTGCTTCACCCCTCAAACTCTTCAGTCTTTCAAACTCTTTAGTCTTTGAAGGACCTTCTTTGCCCGGGAGGATCTTTGCATTGATGCTGAGAGTAGAGCTGCAGCAGGAAGAACCTGAGCTGCCCTACTGTACTTGGCGGGATCACCAAACAGTGAGCCTTGCAAGCCGAGACATACAATCGGTAAGAGACATCCCAAGAGCCCTGGAAAAAGACGTCCCGTCGTGTCAGGAACTACGACCATTTTGCTGATTCTTGCACAAAATCAGGCCGTGTCTTAGTCATGATTGAGTTGCGTTGGCCAAATGAATAAGGAATCAAGCCAAAATCCTGGATTCCTGAGGGCCAACCAGGAGTTTAACTTTAATAACACCTTCAAAGAAGGAGCAAAGGATTCTTTCAAACAAGACCTGTACTCGTAAAGCCAACGAAATACAGCAGGTATGGAGGCAAAGCTTTCGACAACAATGGTGATCCAAGAAGTCCATCAGACGAAGCGAGTCGCTACGAAACAAAAGGCGGGAGCTTCCATATTCTTCTACACATCTAGGGTTGAAGTGCGGGCATATACCCTGGCTGGGACGCGAGGAAGAACGAAGAGTGTTCCAGAGGTTGGAGGATCTTTCCATGTCGGTCGAGGGCCTTCAAAGGCATAATTGTGGCCTGGGATCCATCTGCAGGCCACCCGGCTCTTTGTCGCGGCGATTATCCACGCAACCTCGCACTAGAAAAGTTGAAGAACCGCAGAACTCTAGACGACAGCTTGGGATCGGAGCAATGCGCAAGAGGTGTAATATTCGAGGTGAACAGTGATGGCTCTCTGAAGCACGCATTCATTTTTCTGAAACAAGGAGGCGAGCAAAGAGTATTGTGCGATCGAATCTGCCGAAAAATTGGCCTTGGCTAATCATGTTTTTCAGCAAAAAATGCGAGACCGACTTTCAGACTTGGTCGAGGAATCGCTGTGGACTAGAGCCCGGAGTCTCCCAGCCGGGATATGTTGGCGAGTGGGTTGGCTTGCCAGAATTGCAAACAATCCCGCTTTTATCTGGCCTTGTTCTTTGGCGACCTTCAATGGTACTTCGATTAACGTCAGTCTGTATCCTCAACAGTGGATACTGGTTTATTGGCAAACCGCTTGTTCGACAACTTGTTCTTCTGGGCTATTGTTCCTAGCGCTAAAGATCTCTGACCCGGGACTGGGCCTTCCTTTCTCGACGCTTCTTGACACGTGTCGCAGTTCGCAGGCGTCATCAGGGCTGATTGTGGTTTTATGCACTCCTGTTAGCATGAGCCTTGTCTGCAAGAAGCTTCAGGGTCTTGGGCGAGAGCCGAGCTGAAGGATGCTTGATACTGATTCGTTGCAAGGGACTGTGCCCAAAGATTTGTGTAATGGAGTAGTTTTGGGGCAATACAAAGCCAGCCAAGTCTACGAAACCTGCGAGATCTGCACATGTTAGCACCTTCAAGATCAGAATAATTTAATGAAGGGTACCAGCCAAGTAGCACACGTTGCTAGCCGTTAAATTCGTGTATGACTTGGTACTTTCGCTAAGGTGGATGAGAAGAAGTTGTAGTGGAATCGCAAGGTAGGGCTGTTGGGGAGGTCTGTCATGCGCGGCAGGAACACAATGCATGGGCCGCCGTAACTAAAATACGACATCACGGTACGACTTGTCATACCCTATTCAAAGAAAGAAATTCGCTACACCTATTGGGGCCTTCAAATAGCCTGGAGAAGAGATGTTTGCTATGGTCCTCAATTTCTTTCAGCGTGTTTGCCACGGCTCAGCTCTTTCCAGAAACTACGATCGGCAGACTTTCAACTTCAGGGCGAGAGAAACCGACGGTACAACCACACACATCAAGAGAATCACGCACTGGGTACCTGATGCAATAGGAACCACAGAGCCGCGCAAAGCGATATTCGATCTGCGCACGAGAGTAACGCATTGCAATTTGAGCAAGGGATCTCCGACTCTGATACGACTCTTTGATAATTGAGACGACCGCACTTTTCCTTCTATCGCGCGGCGATTATGGAAGTCATAGAGGAGGTGGGAAATTCAGCAGTCAAAGCCAGCTTATTACAGCGCTAATAACAAGGGATCAGGTTGTTTTCAAACAATGCATTCAATGCGTTTCAAAGACTGAAAGACCGAAAAACAGTGCAAAAGTCAATCGAAAAGTCTTGGGTAGAACAACCTTGAAGACAATTCTGACCAAAATAATCCTGAGCGTAACATTATTGAGAAAGAATCCTCGGGCAAAACAAGTTTGAGGAAATTTCCTCTGCAGCATGTTTGAACGATTCGTTGATGTCTTTGGGCCAGAAAAGGGCCACAAGGCCAGACACGAGCTGGTCCTTAGTACCTGGTTCCGGCTGATATTCCCTTTAAGGAGCAGTCAATCCACCCTTTGGAGGTTCCAAGTAAGTCGTTCAAGCTCTAAACGTGGTCATCTCACACTGGAAATATGGTTTCGTACCTAATACATCAAATGGAGCACTGCTGCAAAACAGCCCGAGAACTAGGTGCCCTCCCCCCTCACGGCCGCTATCTAACACGCCGTGATGAACACGGCTACTGGGTCAAGGGTTGTGCGTGCTGGTTTCGCTCTTGCAGCTGGGGTTGAGAGACACGTGTGTAGCTACGGCGGTCATTACGGCCCCTCCTTCTTCGAGTACTTCTACAAGTATAACTAGGAGATAGCCGAAGGCAAAAAATCAGGGGTCCAGCTGCACCTCAACACGCTCGGTATCGGCAACGGCGTCATCGACGAACAGATCCAAGTGCCTTATCACCCAGGGAAGATGTTTCGAGAGAGGAGACGTAAGAGCCGGAACAAGCATCAGAAAATAGCTCGACTCCCCGAAGGAACCGCCAACAAATGATACCTCCGACACCTACAGTTCAGTCGGCAGTAGAGGCTACCGACCTTGCCCGCCAGCATGCCGAAGATTGGCTCGGTCTTGGGGTTGTCGAAGTCGCACAGGGCGTAGTCCACTCGATGACCATGGCGAGGAGCTCGGTCTCAGTCGTCAGCCGCCAGCCGCGCAGCGGCTCCCACAGCAACTCGAGGCTGCGCTGCGCCAGGACCAGATTGGAGAACAAGCATTCGCCGCTGCCGATGATGGGTTCCGAGAGGCGCATATCGAGCTTCACGAAGAACATGAACGCAATCGAGAGGTCGAGTGGCATCCAGATCTTGATAACGATTTCTTGGATCGGATGCGGGAAGCGGTGGCCGTCGAGCACCATGGCAAGGAGGATATCGTGCGAGACTGTCGCGTGGCAGGCGAGTATCTGCAGTGACTTGGGGCTCAGGACTACTCGGCCGCGCTTCGATGGGTCCGTTGGGTGGACACGTAGGACCGGGTCCAGAATGCAGAGGGTGCAGCAGTACGTGTACGGAGGAAGGTCATCGCCAGCGGAGCGTTGGCGCGAGCTACAATCATGTGGTGGCCGTGTGTGAGTTTAAAAGCCAATAAAACTTCTTGCTGATATATTAGAGAGTCAGAAAATCACGGACTTCCATGTGACTGATGACGTTTAGCGTGATGTCGATTTGGGTGAAGATGACCTCGAGAAGATTAAGGACGCGCCCGCCCTTACCCTTCATAGCTCTGGTGATAGCGGACATCGCATGAAATTCGCAAGCCAATTTGTGGTCCTGTGGGTCCTCAACGCCCATGAGGTGGCGTATAGGAGAGATAAGGCACTTGGTCTGCGACATGGATGCATCCTGAAAGAACTCGTCATCCTTGATCTCAACATCTTCAGGGGCCTCCATTGTGATGTCCTTGGGAGGGACTGCAGGAGGAGAACCCTCTGCACCAATAGCTCTGCCCGACCTTTGTCTGAGTAGCGGACCGGGACGATTAAGTCTTCGGAAGGCGGCGTCGGAGGGCGATCTCGAACAAGTGTCATATGTTCTGTCTCAATTCTCCTTGGTTCCTCGTTATCTTCTTCTTCTTCTTCTTCTTCTTCTTCTTCTTCTTCTTCTTCCTCCGTCGGTTCTCTGGGGTCGTTTTTCCAATCAAACAGTTACTATGCACATCTTATCACAGCACATGCCTGGGCGGCAGGCTAATTTCATTAGAGCGGGGTCATCACCTTTTTGTGTTTTTGTTTGTTTACATGTCTCGGGCTGGTAGACGGTTCCCTCCGCCGAACATGTCCACAGGACGTGTCGGTTCGGACCAGAACAGGGTTGGCAGGTTGCTACGAGTAGTAGTTGAGAGTGCATTGAGATCCAAAATCGTGTCCATTATCTAGTATAGGTGGCAGGGGATATACACAAGTGGGTTAGTTGTAGCTGATCTAATTTATGACTAACTGAGGGTCCAGCAATGTGCTCGTAACACAGGTGGTCCATTCCGCTGGAACTGTCTGGACGGTCTCGAGGCGAAGGAGTTCTCACGGTGGATTGCGGACACTCTGAGCGTCTCAGCCGCGAGCTCGGACCCTTGCGATAGGAAAGATCTTCATGTGGACAGGGGATGGTGTGGGTTTGATTTGTATCATTTGGGCTTTAGGAGAGCAAAATGAATTCTGAGAGCTGGTAAGCAGTTTGAGATTGGGAGAGCTTGCAAGACTTAGTGAAGCGAAAACGACTGGGGGAGAGGCAAGTCTTTTAAACGAGAGCTCAGCCGCCTATATTTCCAGAAACCATGGCTCCATCCCCCATAGAGGCATAGCTTCTCATCGAAAGAGTGGTTCGCGGTTTGCAGAATGTGTACATGGGAGGTCCGAGTTGTGGAACGGGCGAAGCGCCTACATTCAACGTGAAGGGGCCTGAGGATATCGCCTTAAGCGCCCGAAGAAAATAATCCAAGGTAGAGTAAACCAGAAAAAAGAGCTCGAGGTGGTTCGAGAAGCGTTAAACATCGATGCAATTTTCAAATCGTGTCTTCGGGGGTCAACCTAAATGCCCGTTTGAAGCTTAACATCCAATCAATGATACGTTACCATATCATAAAGAGTTCGAACAACCTTCGACTGGACATCTTTGAGACGTCTGCTGCTGATGTGGGATAATGATCGATCACTGAATGATTGAAGACAGAGGAGAGATACGAGAGGCTACAAAACACATGGGACAACTACCGCATCCTACCTTCCTTCCAAGAAGTAGACTGTCCATAGACCTGAAGCTGCCATCCGAAGTAACAGACAATTCTATCTTTGGAGAGGCAGCGCTCCCGCAACTTCACTCCTTCTGGGTAAACGCCTGGAACTGGGACAGGAAATGGCACAAAAACCCGGTTTCCACAGCTTTAACCACAAATTCACGAACAGCATCTGAGTCCATAGTGTTGATTATATTGTAAAGTTACACTTGGCTTCGCCGAATCATTGCAAACTAGCTCCACTGACGTTTTTGCTGGATCTGTTCCATGGATGGCGGCCGGTGCGGGACAACCCGTCTTCACAATTTGCAATGAGGTCCTAAACTGTGGGAGAAGCGTCTCATCGAACTTTACGCTTGCTTGTGGTGATTAAACATCGGTCAGCTATGGTTGGTTTGTCTACTTTGTCCCCAGCATCTTCACTGACTAAAATCACGCTGTTCCATCAAGAAGCATCTTTGCCACATTTAGGTGTCGGTCATTTGGGAACACAGATAGACTGAACGAGGCAGTGCTCCCAGTCGAATAGATCCAGAGTCTGACTCAGGTGCTAAAGTGGCATGGGTAAACAGCACTTGCCGTAAACCAAAGTTGGCGTTTTCAGGCCAACCAGGGTTCGGAAGCTTGAGGTTTGACCGCGCCCCCGAACCAAAGCTCAACGTTCGATTGAGGCATTAACAAATGGATTTTACAGAACTTCCGTTCGATTTCAAAGGGTTGAGCAAGAATCAGAACGGTAAAGCTGTCGTGTCGTGAGCGATTTGCCGTATCAAAGAGAGTGCTTTTTGCTGGGTTCAGCCTAACAAATGATTCCGCAGTCGACTGCTATGCGGAACCTCAGCACGTTACCATCGCTAAGCCTCGATTTGTTGCTATCATTGAGGTATTAGAGACACGAGGGATGAGCCTGTCCCAATGCTCGGTAACACGTTGGGAAACAGCAAAAAGTGATTTTTCATCAAGTGCTATGAGCTATTCACAGCACATACTCCTAAATCGAACACTTCACTCGCAAGTGCCAAAAACACCAAGGAAAGAGATAAAGATATCCCGATGCAAAACCAACTCACGCCTTACTCTTGCAATCACAGCCCTCTGGTGAGCAACCCTTCTCTTTCTTCCTTTCGTCTAATCCATCCGGGCCTTGACCCCACGCCCCAGCCCTCTTGCCCCATTTCATCGTGCCCCAGAAATGTGTCCAGTTAATCTTCGGGGGCGGCTCCTGCGCCGTTCTAAAAGGACTCGCCCCATGCCTAAACAAAACCTCATCCTTCTCTGCATCGATCTCTCTCGACTCGCCCATGACGACATCACTGACTTGGTCCGACGACACGGCGGACGACGCGGCCTCCCTCTCCGAAGCGGGCATTTCCCAGCGCCGTACCTCGCGCGGCAGCGGCCGCCACCAGCCCTCCTCAGTGCGCGCCCACCACTTGGCGCCGCACATTTCCCACAGCCGACTGCGGGCACGTTTGTACGCAAACTTTTCGTCCTCACCCGTGAACGCGACCGTCTTGGCAAAGTCGGGGCTGGCCGTGCGCCGCCGCCGCATGGCGGGCATATCCGTAGGCTGCTCGTCGTTGAAGGTCCCCGCGAAGCCCGGGCCCAGGCCTCGGCGCACGCGGTTGGGCGGGTCGTCTTCGAGCGCGTCATCAGCCAGGACGCCTTGCAGTCGTGCGTGCGTATAGTCGGGTTGATCTGGTTCGGGCTCCGACTCGGAGTAGGATGGGTCTGGGTTCGATGGGTCGTAGCTTGATATGTTGGGCCGGAAGGGCGCCGTCACGTCTTGGTATATGTCTGAAAAGGTTTCCGAGTAGACAGCGTCCGAGTCGACTTGGTTTTCTCTGGCAATTTTCGAGGCAGGCCGACGTGTCTCAGGGAAGAAAATGTCGTCTGGTCCGGCAGAAGCAGTGATGAGGAGCTTGCAGCGCGCTTCGTAAAGCGCGTCGAGGAGAGTGATGAAACGTCTCGCCTCGTTCTTTTGAAGCAGCGAAAGTACAGGCACATCAGTGAGGACTATGGTGTGGAAATGAGAGGCGAGGGTAATGTAGTCTGCAGGACCAAGCTGGCTGCCACAAAGCTCGGTAAAGGTCCAAGATGAAACGCCATTATTCTGCTTTGGGATCAGTACTTTGCGACCGTAGACTTGCATCGTACTTGATGACCAAGTCGAGCTCTTTCCAGCTGCTTCTTGCTCAGCTTCCCTGAAGCTTCTTGACCAGGACTCGTGGGATTCGGTGGCCTCGTCGGCAGACGGTTTGACGTAATAGTACTTGGGCAGAATGATTCCTTTAGGTGCATTATCCTGGGAAATTCCAGAGCTTTGAAGACCTGGGAGGCTCTCTGTGAGCTGTGCGCTTATCGAACTGGTCGTTGACACTTCTTTGGAAGCTGTTTCCGATTCGCTCCTCCGATAGTCCTTGCCGCCATCCATTTCCCAAACCTCACACCGTGCTTTGAGCACTTCCAAGAAAGGGGCAAAGTCTCCTCTGCCCGCAAACATGTTCTCGCTCCTTTTCTCTCTTACAGGCATCCCGAATCTCCATCGAAGCGAGTCCATCCGGGTTGGCGGCGGCGTAAACTCCATGCCCGACGCTCTGGCCAATTCTTCGGGCATACGGTTGCTGGTAGCTATCAAGACGCCTCCAAGATGAAAGAAACTAGTCAATAGTGTGGACATGATCTTTGAAGCGGCGCGGTCCGGCAGTTGGAACTCGTCCAGAAATAGGATAGGAGAGGCCTGAATCATGTCACGTGCCAGCATTAGTAGAGAGTGATCGTCTTCGTTAATCAAGCCGGAGCCGCGTTGCTTGCGGAGGAGCTCGAGTTTTGCAAGCGTCTCGAGCATGAAGGTGTTGAAATGGAATCGTTTCTTTTTCTGGTTCGGGAGGCAGTCGGCGAAGAGGTCGATGAGCATGCTCTTCCCCGTGCCGACTTCGCCATGTAGCATCAAGCCCTTGGGGGAGTCAAGTTCCATGGCGGCCTCATGGCTTGTAATGACTCTCGTCAAAGCTCGACTATCATTCTTCTCTTTCTGGGGCAGAAGCGTTGACCACAGCCATGACGAGCCGCTGCCCGTGTCCTGCCGGAGAGTGGCCTGAGGTTGGCCAGCACTGATGGCTCGAGTAATCTGATTGAGGCGTTGGCTGTATTCCACAGTCGGCTCATAGTCTTTTAAGCGTTCATATAGTTTTTGCAAGTGTATCGCTGTTTGAGTCAACCCCAGGATCAGATAGCATCACCAGATAAGATGGAGGTGGATGTGATGACGTACCGAGGCGGTGCTGCGCGGGATCGGTTCTAATCCGCTTCGTGGCCAACAAAGCGCGGTAAAGGACAAGCGGATTGGTGATGGTGACCCCCGTCGAGTAATTTCGAATATTCATGAGGCCGAACGAGTATCTGGAAGGTCTTTTGTGGTTCTCAAATGCCGACCTCGGCGAAAGAGGGTAGTAATTATGTGCTATTGTGGCTCCTCCCGCGCGTCGAAGCACTACGGCTGGCGACATTATCCTTGTACGCACCGCCACAGCATCATTTCAAACCATGACTGCTCGATGGTCTGCATAGGCTTACAGCAACTGTTTTTTGTGAGTTCACTGAAAGGAAATATTGTATTACAAGACCTCAACTGTATCGTTCCAGCATCGGCTTAATTAGGATGCCAGGCGCAACTGACGGCTGCTGGGCGTAATGAGTACCGACGGAATTCCCTGATGCGGTTTGCAGCTCTTGGCTGTCTGTCGACTTTTCTCATCGCTCCACAGACGACATCATATAATGCCTGATGCTATTCTATATCGCGCTAGATGAAATGCTACTCCAGAAACCGTTGTGAATCACAAAATTCGGAGAAATCGGAAAGTAGGTATTTACTCCATTTCTCTTCTTGACACAATGAAGAGCATCCAGCTCGTAGCAGACTAAATGTACAGAGGTAGGTTCAGTAGACCTGTTTTCCTTCCGAAATTTTCGGCGCCTCGTTGTACTGCTGTCAGGCCGCACAGAAGAGTGTACGTTTGAGGGACCACAAAGTCTGCATCCGGGGACCCCTGCGCAAAATGCTGTGGCAAGCAATGCGACGGCAGCGATCGAAAGCAAGAATGAACGTCGGAGCCTACATCTACACAAGGCAAATATCGAGCGTAGCTTTCAGCCAGTCCGAAGTTCCAGCCTTTCTTCAATCACTACCACAATGTCCTTCCATTCTTTCATACCACCACTACCTGTGTCTCCACATGCGATTCGTTTTTCAATTGGCCGCAAGACCTCCACCCATCCATTGCTTCGCACATTCCACTCGCCTTCCAGCAATGCCATGTGTTTCGTCGTGATGGGATGATTCCACATGGCCGTGTTCATCGCCGGAGCGACAATGATGGTCTTCTTCCGCGGCCGCAGGACCATCTGGCCCTCATCATCGGATCCGTCAGACACGAGATCAACCGTTCCAGTGGTGTCCCATGCGCGAATGGTCGACAGCAAAAGATTGTCGCAAAGGCCGTTGACCATTTTCGCGAGGCTGTTCGCGCTAAGCGGTGCGACCACCAGCAAGTCGGCCCATCGGCGCAGCTCAATATGCAAAATGTTGTTCCCACGAACCCAAGGCTCTTTCCATTCATCCTGGTCCAGGTAGATGCCCTCGACGTTGGGCAGGGACGCGATTGTTTCGAGGCTGGGCTGCTCGGCAGACTGGCCAGCGAGGAATGCGGCGGCCGAAGACGTCAGGACGAGGCGGATGGACAGGTCAGGGTGTTTGGACAACGCTCCGATGATCAATGGAATCTTGATGGTCGCGACGGAGCCCGAGGCGGCGAGTAACAAATGCGCTTTCTTGTCATGACGCAGAGCCGCCGCGTTGAGCGGCGGGCCGCTGAGAGCGTTGCTGCGCGGGAAACCTTTCGAAGACATGTATAATGAGTACCTTGGAGCTCAATCGAAAGCTTCGCAGGAGTCCATTTCGAGGCTTTGGGCGTTTGCCCGGGATGGTGTGAGAGAGAGCGGAAGGCGCGAGTCGGCGATTTTAGATATGTCAGCGGCGGCGCGGCGATGACAAGCGTCACGTTAATGCGGCGAAGTGTCGTCCACCTCCGCCGCCACTTCAGCTCCAAAATATCTCCACAACAGCCCAAATGTTTTCCAAGACTGTCTTTTCAAGCGTAAGATTGCATATCCTGGAAATCTAGGCGGAGAGAAGCTGAACAAATCCAGGTTTTCCGCGCCGCCGTGCGGCCGTCGCGCCAAGTCTTCAACCCGCTGCAACACGCACGCTTTGCTCCGCTTCAGGCCCGCTTCCTCTCCGACGAGACTCGCACTGCGATAGACCGGGCCGTCCGTTCTGCTCCCGTTGTCTTGTTCATGAAGGGTACACCGGAGATGCCCCAATGCGGCTACTCGAGGGCCAGTATCCAGGTTCTGGGAATGCAGGGTGTCGATCCGAACAAATTCATTGCATTCAACGTACTGGAGGACGCCGAGCTGAGAGAAGGTGAGAGGCATAAGTCGGTGTCGCATTGGCGGTTTTGTCGTGCAACAGTCATGCTGACAATGGTTTTGTAGGAGTCAAGGAATACTCAGAGTGGCCAACCATTCCGCAGCTGTACGTGGAGGGAGAATTTATTGGCGGCTGCGACATTTTGATGTCGATGCATCAAGATGGCTCGTTGTCAGAGTTGTTGGAGAAGAATGGCGTGCTAGTGGCTGAGGAACCGGTAGAAGAAAACCCCCAGTAGCCCCAAGAAAAGCCGTAGTTTACATGGTCTCTTATCCTTCTATACATCTGTACAGTTAATGAGTACATGAAGCTGGACGTTGTAAAATTTCAGGGTCCTCACTTTTTAAGACGTCCCGTGCTTTCCGCGCGCCTTTCCTCTCCACCTCACTCTTCTGTACCTCACGCTTCTTCACCTCAATCCCTCTACTCATTTCTATTGTACGTCATGGAGGTCAGCGGGGCGTCACTCTTTCATTTTCCAGTAAACACCGAGAAAAAGAGCAAGCATACCATTTCGACGTCCGCTCTTTTCAAGAAATCCGCGCAGCTGCCGCCGTCCGTCAACTTGTCCGATACAAAGCGCAAGAGAGACAAGCCAACCAAGTATGATCTGACGAGCAAGCCACACGGAATCCGCAAGCGTGTCCTAAAGAATAATGCGGTGCGCACATGGCAGAAAGCCGAGCTCGAAAAGCCCCAGCTCGCTCAGCGCAGCTCGCTGTCGTCCGAATTCAATGGTGAGATGCCCTCTCCTCTAGCTGCCTGCCCTCACTTGCAATACCTAAGCAAAGCGTTCTTACAAAATGCAGAGGCAACTAGCGATGTTCGCAAAAACGTCGTTTCTAAGGCGGAAGCGCTCCTCCACGAGGCACAGTCCTCGATCCTCGGCCGTATCGACAGTACATACGGCACCACAACCTCGCCCAGCAAGCAGAAGCAGCAACCCAAGCAACCGGATAAGCCGGCCAAGCTAAGCAAGGGTCCCTTTCTTCAATCCTCCGACGACCGAAATGGCGACGGCGCAGACTCCCATCACAAGCCGACATCCTCGGAGAAATGCCGCTTGCACAACGATCTCATTGCCAGACTGACCAAACCGTTTGCCGAGGAGAGGATCGTGTATACTTCGACTCCGGAACTAAACTTACCAGCCACAGAAACGACACTGGGGGACGTGATGGAAGCGTTCCGCGCCACCGTCGCCGCCGACGAGAAGCGCATCGCCGCGCTCGAAGCCGAGTGGGAGGGTGTACAGGACGAGATACGTACGCTGGCACGCAGCATCCTCTGCGGGTCGTTGACGCCAGAAGAATGGGCATCGGGCATGAGGCCCAGCAGTGGGTTAGATGCCGAGATTGTGGAGAAACTGCGCAGAGAAGTGGTTGACACGGCGGAGGAGTTTGAGAGACAGGTCGTGGAGATGAATAATGCGGAGAAGGCGCTGAAGAAGAGGCAGGAGCGCTTTCTTGCTGACACCATTCGTTCCATAGGGGAGCTGTAAGAGGATGGCGACCGAGCGTGGCGTGCAAGGGAGGATATGGCGCAGTTATTCTAGATGGCTGCTGCATGATCGATGAAAGGACTACTTGCTTGAGTTATTTACGCTTTCAGAAGAGCTGGGCTGGCTACAGAGCGCTTTACTATTCTTAGCTCTTCAGGAGGTAATATTTCGGTATGGACAGGTAATAATCCAAACGTCGAGTCGACTTGACTTGCCGTAATAGTCCATCAATGGGCGCAGTGAAAAGGAGTCGCCAGTAAATTTCTAAGTCGATGTCGGCGATAGTCGAGAGGTGACCGCTAAGACGGGGTAAGAGCAACAAACAAAGCATCCAGGTAGTGTGAATTTAGAAAGGGGGCAGGGGGTTGTCAGAACCCTACGTACCGGCCAAACGAGTAGACGTGTAATTTTGCCTTTTTGACTCCGCTACCGACACTCTCTCCTTGGAATGGTGGCTCGCTTGTGCTCGTCGAACCAAAGAAAAAATTTGGAAACAAACACCTGACTACCAAGACGGCAGAGTACTGGCAATGGCCACGAAAGTGGGTGGTGGGCTGTTATGTCTGAATTTTGTTTGCATATCATGCGGGCATCGAATCATCGCTAGTAGGTATCGTACAGTACATCCAGCTCTCCTCCAACAGTCTGCCTCCTTCATATTTCTTTCTACCTGTCTCTTCGTGTCCTCTCGCTTGCTCATATCGTCTCAGGTCAGGAAGAAATCCAAATCGCTCGGCCCACCCCTACTCGCCTCGTTATCCGTCAATTGCTGCAAAAAGGTCAAAAACGGGTCTTCTTCGCTCTGCGTCGAGCCCGCCACGCTGACTGCGCCCGGCGTCGGCGGTTGGTTATTCGAGTTGAATTGCGCGTGATGCATGATCGGGAGGTCGTGGTCGGTTTTGGTGGCGTGCGAGGATTGGAGGGGGCAAGAAGTGTTTTTGGGGTTGGAAGCGATGTTTTTGCTATCCGTCGCTTGCTCTTGCGGCGACGTCTCTGCGTACTGCGGCGTAGGGATGGAGAAAATGGCGTCGAACGAAGGAGTGGTTGCGGCGTTTTGTGTATGGGGTGGGACGACAACCGAGGCAATCGAGGTGTTTGAGGGAGCGGGCGTCGCTGTGGCTCTGGCGTTGGGTTGGTCGTCTATCGACATCACATTGGCGTTGTTGGCCGTCATGATGATGTTGCTGCTGCTGCTGCTGCTGCTGCTGTTGCTGCGACTGTGCTGCATTGATTTTGATGCGGATGCTGGGTCGGGCGTGAACGATGCGGTAAAAGTAAAGGTCGGCGAGAAGGGCGTGATTAGTTGCTGGTGGTATGATGGGAGATTCGTGGTCACGTTGATGTCGCGATGGGCGTCAATGGTGTCGTTATTGTTTAGTTGGGCGAGAGGCGTTGAGTTTGGGCTTGCGATGGAATTAGAAGGGGTTGATTTGTTTTTTGTGGCTGTGATATTGGTGGCTATTTTTCTGCTGGATTGATTGACGCCAGTTGTGCAGCGACGCTTGCGACGGCGTTCTACAGGGCTTGTTGACGTTGGCTGCGAGGGCAGTACGGGCGGCTGTATTTTGAAGGGGAATGCTGTGGATGGTAGAAAAGCGCTTTGAGGGGATTGGGAATACAAAGAAATGCTGCCAATGTAAGCGACGAGCATTCAAAGATGCGAGGTGGCTTACCTGTCATGAACTGTATCTAACGACAAGTCTTGAAAGGTAACGTGTGCTCCATCAATGGCATGGCCAGGATACCGATCAAAAAAGTCTTCCAAATCCATCGTAGGACTGAATCTCACAGCATTTCCAGCCATGCTCTTGACCAGTTCAGAGTGACAGCCGTAGATCCACTGCAGTGTATCTCTTTGGTGCTGCACGCCCGCCCAGATGAATCGCAACTCTGCCAATTGGTGCATCTCCCTGGCCAGCAGCTCTGCACTTGTCGAGTAGACTTCTCCGTCCCGGCCCTGATAGTGTGCTCCGTGTACATGTATTGTTCCAGCGGTGCCAACACAGTATCCGACAAAGGCAGGCCAGTCGATAATCGACGACGTGCGACCAATATCGACAAGCTCGGCGATGGCATTGGCGTGCAGAAAGCACAAGTTGGTTGCTTCTATCTGCCACGACTGGTGTTGTCCGGTAATAGAGAGCTCGGCCAAATCCATGGGTAGAAAGGTGCGGTAGATCAAGCAGTGGATTATGTGGTAGATGAGCTTGCTCGAAACCAAAAGCGTGCTTTCCTGGTGACCAAACAGATTTTCGAGGGAGCTAAAGGTTTCCTGCGTCTCGGTAGCCCACATATCCAGCTCATGGCGAATCTTGGAAAGATTCGAAAGCGAATGCCATGGAAAGTGCGAGTCTCCCTTGACACCACCGGCTGCAAGATATCGATTCGTCACGCCCAGTATTCTTGTGATTCCGATGAGCATGACGGAGCTGCTCTGGTGTTGTTTGCACGGTCCGGCCACGTACGGCATATTGGAGCCATTCCTGAAAAAGTCGCCTTCCATCATCATGGATCCGGGCGTTGAGGCTGATGAAGGAAGCCTGAGAAAGATGGATTCGTCGGCAATCAGCGATGGTCTCTTTGATCCGCAAGCGGTAAATCGGTCCATCAGGTAGCATGCCCAAAACAGTCGTCGACGGCCTTCGCGCTCAGAGGGAGGGACATTGATGATCATGGGAAGCTCTCGATGCAGTTCTAGAGCAAAAGCCATACTGATTGCCGTTGCTTCTCTGCGTCAGTGGTCATGTATCCTTTGTCGCCCGAGATCGAAGCTTACCTAGCAGCATGTATGCCTTTTTCCCTCTGCCAGCTTGATAGTTGGCCTGTGATAATAAAAGCAGTGTTTGCAGGCTCTCAATACAGGGCTCTTCGGGGTCCAGCTCTATTCGAGATCGGGTGGCATAGTCGTCGGATGCGCGGACAGCGGTACTGAAGCCTCCAACATGGCTGTGAGGGACATAACTGAAAAAGTCAGACTAATGCCAGCCATTTACCAGGCCGATGCACCCAAAATCCAGCTCTTTGTTTTCATAGCCCCTTGAAAATCTCTGCAGTGAAAGGAAACTCCGAGAACCCATGAGTGGATCAGTCAAGATTTTGTCCAGGAGATGAGGACCTACCGAGCGCTAACAGCGTAAATGGCGTTGGCCAAATGGGCGGGTAGTTGATGATGCTGCAATCGTTGCCTTGTCGTCAATTCGTCCAAGATGTAGTACGGCTTCCCATGCAATCGCGCAAAGTATGCATCTAACAGGATGTCGGTCCTGGGATATGCTGTAGTCTGCTGGCTTCAAAATGTCAGTTAATGGCCCAAGGTTTCGACAGGGGTATCGCACATGGGTTTCGGGGGAGAGATTGCAGCGGGTGCACTGGTCTTCAGGTTCGGATCTTTTTCTGTCCGTGGGTGCTTGGGTACGGTAGGTGCGCTCGCAGGCTTCGGGGGCTCTGGCTCAGGGACAGTCTCGGCCGGGGTTTGGACCTCGCCAGTGTCGTCATTGGGCTTTTCCTTGTTTCCTTCGTGCAGCCGTTTCTCAAGACCGTCTACACGTTTGAGCAATGCTATACAAATGTTCAGAACATGGCATTCGACTTAGGTATCAATTCCCAACCTTCGAGGACATCAGTCTTTGGTCCGCGCTTCTTGGGAACAGCGTCTGCAAAGATGCAATCAGCAACGAGATTCAAAATCAGGCCAATTTTGGAAGACACGCCAATGCAGCTGTTTGAAAGTGTACGCACCGTAAATACAAGGGCAGGCGAAAACCTGGCAAGCCTCGCATGTCGGCTTCAGACGATTGCATTTTATCTGCGCAGCCAGTTCAACGGCCCGCTCCCGTTGAAGACATGGGACACGAATTACCTTTCTTTTCCGACAGCTCTTGCAGTTCATGGCCTCCCGCGGCTCACTGCTAACCCGGCGCTGGGGCAAACGATCAATGCCGACCTGCGGCCTAGCAGCAGCATGCGTGGTCATGGCTGGGCGGAGGAATGGATGACGATGGCTCAAAGGTCGAAGCAAGAGTCGGAGGATAGCGAGAGGGTAGTACTAGAGCGTGACCGAGGTCGAACATACATGGCAAGTCGAACGTCAGACGGGGCTGGGGGAATCGCGAGAACAGAGACGGGCCAGGGACAGGAGACAGGAAAGGCCGACCGGACAGGTATCAGGATGACATGGCGAGGAAGAGGGAGAGGGTAGAGTAGCGACATGATGAGAATAGCCGCCTTATGGATCCTTCTGTGCTTGACGAGGTACGGCTAAGGATTGCTTTGGATGTTGGTCCTTCCCCACCCCGCGCGCAGACGAAGCCATCCACGCCCATGTTGTCCCCGGAGCTTGGCTTCCCACTGCGGGTTAGCCCCGCCGTCTCCGGATGCACCACATGACGACGATCTGACGGTGAGAACTGCTGGCCGTGTGGTCATCCGTAGAGACGAAAAAGAGACTTGCCATGTCGTTGTTGAGTCCACAAACCGCGTTGCACCAGCACGCTCCCGCCCGCCTTCCGCCTTGGTCGCCGGCCCCGTTTCCCGCCTCTTCCCTGACAGCTCCCCCAACTCTATCACAACAACATCCATCGAGGCCTGCTCGGCCGTATCGACTGTGTTGTGCCTTTGCTTTCCAGCTTCCTGCAGAGCTTCATCGGACGTTTTCGCCTTCGCTCCCCGCTGGCCCTCGCCGCGCCACGAAACAACCACCACCGCAGTCGGGAAAAAGCCCCCTTGCACCCCCAATCCACCCTCAACACCAAGCAACAGCCGCCCGTCCATCTCCAAGCAGCCATGTCCACCATCCGCCTCATCTCCTTGGCCTTGTCACGCAATCTGACCTGCGAGCCTGCACCGGTGCGCACACGCCACAACGGCGCCTCCCCAAACCTGCCCCTACATGGCCTGTCCTTCTCCACATTGTGGCTCTGTCCGCCCGCTTGCCGCCGCCACCGGACCACTGACCTGCCGCCGCCGCTGCTAAATGAGTGAAGGCACACATGGTTGACGGCGTGGCCGCTCACCCGCTGCACCCCGCCTCGCCTGCAGCACCGACACGCGATGTGAGCCCTGCCGGGCAAATCACGACGAACTCCTTTCAAGGTGAGTGTTGACACACAAGTGCGATTCGGTCCACATTCCCCTGTTGAAGCTTAGCCGAACCCATCTTTCTTCGGCGGCTACGTGCGACCATGTCAAACCAAGCCTTGTCGTCACTCGTCGCTTTTTCTGCTTTCATGTCTCACACTTGCAACGGGCAACCAACGGGCGTCGCTACTTGTCTCGGCTGCCCGTGCTACCCGCCTTCCAAGCACATTTGATCCACGTTCAGCGGCACAACAGCAAGGCTGGGCTGTCTCGCGCGTGGCAGCGCGGCCAGGCGCAGGAACAGCAACCGGCTGCTTACGCGCTCCCTCTCAATATGAGTACAGCGTCACCGGTGAACTACCACACTCATCTATACTGTGCAGGTCACCAAAGCGATATGGAAGATGATATGACGCACGTATCCGCCCTCTTGGAGGTGAGACGGCCCTCCGCTGCACCAAGGCAATTGCGGATACTTACTTTAACTCATTTCGCCCCTCCACATTACTTTGTCTGCGACCCGTCCATTTCAGCCCAGCGACAATGCCCGGCAGACGAGGGATCGATGCAGACGACCAATCTCTCGACTGACTGGCATCGGGGAATGTAAACGACAAGCCCGGCCTCTACCGTGTCCTACACACCTGGCTGCGCCGAACGCGGCAGAAGAGCAAAAGAAAAGTTGATTCTGGCCCCTTTCATGACAATGCTGATGGCCCAAATCGGCCATGAACCACCCATCGTAGCAGCCGATCTTCCTTTCTTGTCCAACCTTCGCTTTCGGTTGGATAGATGATCCAAGCTTGTGCAAGTCGACAGGACGAGAAACGAGACGATGTTGTCTTGATGGCCTGTGTACTATATTCACTCTACCCAGTATTTCCACCCGGTCCACAATCAACCTTGTGACACGCAATCCACTCGCGCAGAACCGAGTGATCCCCATCAATCTCTCACATGTCCTCCCACGACATGAGCTCAGCCGAGTCAGCCGTCCAGAATGCGCCTAGATACCAAAACAAGTAGCCCTGTAACCAAAACATAGCATGGGTGCAGAAGAGAGAAGGAACGCGAAGCCGAGATGCCCACGCACGTACGCAGGCGTGCCACGCTTTCCTGCTGCACTGCTGCAGCCTGGACGCATGCACCATGCAGGCACCGATATGTGTGTATGATTGTACACCCTGGGATGCAATGCGTGGCACGCGGAGATTTTGACACTTCATCTCACTTGCGGAGTCTCCGGCCCCGTTCCCATCTAGATGGGACTTTTTGTAGCTAACTAGCGGCTGTTCGAGTTTGGTTGAAAATGGTGGCACAAAGAGTGTAGGTAGGTCAGTTAAGTATCTCCAAAGCCAGCAGCAAAAGCCTCGTGGCATCAGCTATCTAACCCGCCCTCTTGTAGTCCTCCACCCCTAGACGCATCGTCTCGGGTTCTGGAGAGGTTTCCGAGCAGTGTTTCAAGACAAATCAACGGTGGGTGGTGGGGAGGGACTTTGGAGCTCGGGAAATCGCCAGCGCGGATCGTTGTCTTGAGCGACAATGAGTAGGCATGCAGGCAGGTTGATGAGTGAGCCGTGCTTTCAGTGCGATGCAAGAGCAACAAGAAAGGAGGTAGGAAGAGGAAGAAGAAAGAGCACAACGGAAAGATATTGGACGAACTACCCAAAATACTCGAACGACAGCAACATGATTGCCTTCGTGCCTTGGCTTTGCGCTACTAGAAGATGCATGTGCCCGCGAGGTCGAGTGGTCGTAGCTGAACGGGGAGTGTGTGCATAGCAGGAGCAAGCGGTATGACACGACCATGGGCTCTGGGGAAAACATCCGGAAATCATCGCGCCACCGCCGCGTGTTGCACCCCATCTACTTCTTCGTTTCACCTCCCTCGTTCTATCTTCTCGCGCGTCTGCGCCAGCAAGCTGGCAAGCGAGCAAGCAAGCAAATATCGGGGGGGTGGACGCGTCCAGACGGGGGGGCTGTTGGAGCCCGCCGTCACTCCTGTCGTCATTCTCTTGCCGAGTCTGCCTCCACTCGCTTGCCACTCTCCTTGTTGTCAGTAGAGCGTCATCCCAGACGTCACTTCAGACGTCAGAGGACGCCAGTGGCCGCCTGTATAGCCGGCTGCTGAGCTCGTTGTTGAGCTCATCAGTCTGAATACAAGATCCATCACTGAGTGCCCTCTGCTCAACAGGGGCCGAGCGAGATAGCTTGAGCCAGCTGGAAGAGATGGGCGCGAGCCGACTGGACGAGATGGTATGGATGCGTTGCAAGGGAGGCGAGGAGGCCGAGGGGCCTGGCAGCTCCGAACAAGACGACACGGGAGCGAAAGAAAGGGGAACAATGCGACGCGTGCCTGTGCTTCTTCCAGTCTCGTCTTTCTGCCTCGTCATTCCCTACCCGCCGGTTTTGTAGATCTCGACATGGGCCACACACCTACGCACGGCGCGACTGCTCGAAAAAGTTCTCCGTGTCCATCTATCTACTTGACTATGGCAGGGCTCAGTGATTCGTGGTTGAACCACCTGTCTGTTCGTTCCGCGTCTATTCTCCGCACCCTAGCCCTGAAACGCTCTCCATGAAATGGCCAAGGTCAGTGGTAACACGAAGGGGTGCCTCCAGCTACCGTCGAGCCAGCCGCAAAACAAGCTGGATCGAAAGCCCGGGTAAGACGGGGCAGCAAGGAAGCAAGGAAACAAGGAAGCAAGAAAGCAATAAAGCAAGAAATCACGTATGCCGCGTGAGAGATAGATGATGAAAAGGAAGGGAGAGGAGGAAGAAGGTCGTTGTAGGGCGATTGATCGGGTACAACCGTCGGCTCTGCACTTGTATCTGCGCACAGCTGCACGATGCCGAGAAATGGGGTGGGGAACGGATTGCTCCAGGAGAGGTCTGAAGGGCAAAAGAAAGCACGGCGTGGTAGAGAGAGCGGCCGGGCGTGGCGAAAAGAATCGGAAAGATGATGAAGAAATGAGGGAGTGGCGGTGGCGGTGGTGGTGGTGGTGGTGATGGCGATTTTGAAGGAGATTGGATTGGTATACTGGACGTAGGTAGATAGGCAGACGGGTACGTGTGCGTAAACTTCAGAGGAGAAACCCACATGCGATGAGTCGGCATGAAAACATCTAAAAGGACACCAACCTCATCACCACGCATCCAAGACATCCAAGATTCGCGGCCGTCACGGTCAAAACAAACTCCTTCCCGACGCCAAACGCACAAAATCACACGGCACGTTCTGGCCTACGAGCAACCGCAGCGTCTCGACCGTCGCCCACGCACTCACATCGCCAACGCCGTACGCGGTCCAGCCGGCATCGTGCGCTAGCGCCATGACGTCCACCTTGCGCGGCCCGTTGGCCAAATCCAAAAACACCTTGCCTGCACCGAGCGCCGTCATTGTCGTAGTCTGGTTCGGAATACAGGCCGTTGCCCGGTAAGGTGAAGGCGAAGGCGGTTTGGGTGAGTTTTGATTGCTTCGTCTGCCGCTGCTATAGTGTTTGAGCAGCGGACCAACGAGTGCAGACTTTTCGCCCGGCAGGGCAGACACGATGACAAAGGGGCCCGGCTCCTCTAGCTTCTTGACGTCCTCGACGCAGCGGAACGGCTCGACGGCCGCGGCCAGCGGGCCTGGCAGGCGGAAGTGGAAGCCAATCGTGTAGATGGGCCCGATGGAGAGGCTCTTGAGCGCAAACACGGCCGGGGCGGCGTCCGTCTCTGAGTTAGCGAGCACTAGCGCTGCGCGTCCGCTATACGCTGTGGGCACAAAGTCGCGCGTTAGTGTTGCTCGAATGCCTTTCCAGGTGGCGTTTTCGCCGATTAGCGTTCGCGATGTGCCGTCGGTGCTGCTGCTGTCACTGTTGCGCACCACGATCGTGTCGACGAGCCGAATGGCTTTGGCGGCGTCGGAAAGGACTGGCAGGTAGGGGGTCGGTGGCGGCAGGGGCGGGTTGATGAAGGCGCCGCCAAAGGTTTCGCGTCGAACAATGGCCTCGACCTGATCGGAGAGAGGGAAGTTGGATGTTGACAACGTAGAGCCCCTGGACAACGATCGTGGTGGCCCGGCCTTGTCCACAAAGAGAAATTTGTGCGGCAGGCTGAGCTCGTTGAGACACTTTTCGAAAAATAGCGCTTGTGTTGCCAACTTGTAACTGCCGATGCCGTAGATATCCTGCTTGGGCATGTGGCCCATGCTGTGCAACGCCGTGTTGATTTCAGCGGCGCTTAGCTGGCCTGGCGCCGCTATCATTGGCAGCAGCGGGTGCGTAATGGGTGTAAAGACCTTGTTGAGCACGCGAGACAGCTGGCCTGCAGAGCTCATGTTCAGCCCAGAGAAGGGCGGTTGCGGGTGCTCGGCTGTAATGGTTGACCGAAAGTACTCGAGTTCATAATTGTCCTGCATTGTGTGGACCAGAGCTATCATCTTCACCACGTCCCCGTACACCGCCCCCTTCTTGAACAGCTCCTTGGCCTGTGGAGAAGTCCACTTGAACCTGCCAGAAAAGTCGTGAAAGGCCGATATTATCTTACTGTTCCCTTTTTTCTGCGCCAAATCACGGCGAATATCCTCTGGCAACCACAGCTCGACGTCCAGGTACTCGACCCCCCACTGCTTGGCTCGATACAGGTACTTGTAGAAGAGGGCCGGGTCGTCCATGGGGAATCTGCCATTTTCACGCATGCACCTCACCGTGTAGACGATGGGCAGTTCGGTACGTTGGCGCAATGTCATCAGCTGCTTGCCCACGTACTTGAGGCTTGGCACTGGGGCGTGGCCGCCATCCTCGAGAGGCTCCTTGAGTAGGTCCACACGCAACTCCACAGCATCGGCACCAACCGAGAGAATATCAAGATTAGGGAGTGCTGCATGGACGTCGGGAAATGTCGTCGAGATGAGCGTCGTCCGGTTCTTCTTCCGCAGGTCGTTGTGCGGCGCAATCTGACCGAGGACAAAGGCCAAGTAACGTGTCAGATCACGCCGGAGATACGAGGAATGGGTGTAGAGGTACTCGTAGTCGCAGACCTCGGACAAGCGCTCATTCGGTGCCGATTCTTCGACGCAATGGACGTTCAAGAGGACCCTGGTGTCCCCGCGGTGCGCCAACGACGCCGCATCAACGCTGTTCAAGAGGCCCACGACAGCGGCGGGCTTGAGTGCAGCCACTTCTGATATCGACGACGCAAAGACATGGCCTTGACCCAGGACGCTTGCTATCAGCTGCACAATGTCTTGCTCGCCGGGGCCATGGACTACCAGCAAGGACGGCTTGCGAGTCTCGGCCAGAGGCTCGACGTGGACGACTGCCAGGTCCTTGTTGACGTCGGTGTGCGTTCTGGACGTCGCCATAGCCGGTTGCAGGATTTCGGTGATGCGCAAGCGCCGTGGCAGGTGGTCCAAGGCCAGGTCGGAGGCGCTAGCCATACACGTTGAAGCCGTTGATGCGCAGCTGGAGTTCGACTTGGATGCGGCGGGCAGGGTGTTGGTCAATTCGGTTTTGCATCGAGCACGCAAGCAATAGCAGAGAGGACTGATTGTGAGCAGGACTGGACGTCATGTCCAGATGAAATATAGCTGGTCGAGGACATCGGCCAGAGGCAAGGCGGCCTGTGGAGCAGCTTGCTGGGCTGGGCTGGGCTGGGCTGGGCTGGGGATACAGTAAGAGAAAGACGTGACGACTAGTTACATGGCCATATAGCAGGTACGCAGAGGAGCAGGGTTTTGCGATAGGCAGTGGAGCGATGGTCGAAGTGGACGCGGATAATGGCTTTGAGACCAATGGGCGGTGGGCGGATGTTGGTCGCAGCTCTGCTGTCCTGGCCATGATGGCATGCCTGTGCCCTCCAATTTCTCCGCCAATGGCACCTCCTCCCCGCAACCCACACAGCCGTGTCCGGGGTCTGTCTAACGCCCGCATGTCTGGATAAACACCACGAATCGCTGCTCTGCCTGCTACATAACGCTCTCAAAAGCCTGGCAAATGTGTCGCTGTCTCCCCGCGCAGCGCAGCTCCTTCGACCTCCGGCATCCACTTCCCCTACCGCATATCATGCTCAGGGCATGGCAGAGAATCCCTCTCTCTGCGGCCAAGCCTGCGTGCAGGCCTGACCGCCCATCATCTCGCCACTCTCAAGACCATCGTCAATGACAAGCAGGAATACGAACCGATACACAGCACCTGTCACAGATATAATCATTAGACACCTTCTCAACAACTTCAACACTATCGATTGAACACTCCGAGGAAGGGATCTCCTGCTTCTGCTGATGATACAGGTTAAAAGTAAACAAACTCTCGTCCACCCCACTCGCCGCATAGACAGACGTTGGGGCTGCATGATGAACATCTTGCCCTGGGTGACTCCATATTGCCGACATTCCGAGCTCTGCCAAACGGCAGCCGAGAGAGATCAAAACAAGCTGAGAGGAGTCAAGTCTATATCCCTGGCGCCAGACCGTATCGTCGTCAAAACAAAGGCAAAAAGGCTTCACCGGCTCTCTTTTAAAATGAGACAAGGAAATATACAAGAAGGCCGTCATCCCAACCGAAAACAAAGAAGCAATTGTCCCTACTTGCAACTGCGGAAAAGTGTGAATTATGTACGTCCCTGCACCCTGCTCTAGTCATCAAAAAGGAGAATTTTTCACAGAGGATATATCAAAAGAGTCCTGGCGTGTCCCTATAGGCCTGCCCAGAACCCCACCCCTTCTGTTGTCTGGCGCTTTTGGAAAATCCTAGAACCAAAGTTTAGTCATCGACGCCGAGTGCTCCTTCGCTGAATCCTCAATTGTGTGAAAAGACGAGACTGTATCCGATCCTTCGATATTGCTCTAGGGTCTTTGTGCGAAACTCGGTGGGTCGTGCGCATGCACAGCAAGCTTCAGCGTCGCTAGACCCCCGATTTGGAAAAGAGAGATTGTCATGGTTTGGGTGTGTTCATTCAGCTTTCGTAAGTTGGGTTTTGTCGCTTTTTTTGTTTCCCTTCATGCACTCTGGTGTGGCCGCATGACCTCCCCATCGGAGTCACTGTGGCTGCGGACCTTTTTCACTGTCCCGTTGCTTCCACTGCGTGACGACTTTCTTTCGCTAGAAAAATCAGGCCGATTCCTGTTCCGGGACAGCTCGGCGTAAGAAATGCTTTCGCTTCTGGATGGTCTTTTTGAGATTGGTCGTTTACGAGAAGACATTTCGATGAAATCATCGCCCGAATCATCGCTTGAATCTTCATCGCTTTCAATTGCGTGGTCTCCATCGTACGTTTGGTCCTCGTGAGAATGCTCAAGCTCTCCGCCCGGGAATGCTGAATTTGGCGAAATTTCAATAGCCGAGTGGAGTGCCTGCGATTCTTTTTCTGGTCCGATATCATCTTGCATGACCGAAGAATCAGCCGAGGCAACGGATGGAATTGACGGGTTTGATGTGGACTGCGACATGCCCGAGAACTGATCTTCAGAAGAGCTGGTGGTGAGTGCTTGGGGGAATCCTTTGGGCGTGGCATCCGAGTGGTCTGGAGCATCGTCAAGTTCCCTCTGCCGCTCCTGTTCATAAAAGACAATGTCATCTGGGCTAAGCGGACATGGGTCCTGGTAGCTGCTTGATGGTCGATTACCCGAAGACGAAGTGGGTCTGGAGTGACTTTGGAATTCTGGCACATGACGGCGGCGATTCTCCTCTTTGGCACGGTTGAAGTTTTCCGTCAGGTAATCTTGAAAAGCGGGAGAGTTGTACAGGACGTCTTCCCGGCCTCTGGTGGGCGGGCGTTGGGAGGACGCCGACGAAATTGATGATTGGCGCGAAGGCGTCCCTTCCCGACTCGGATGAATGTCAGACTCGGTGTTTGACCGCGATGCAGGCGAGCCAGGGCTTGCAGCAGAGCTTCCCGTACTCTCCTTCAAGAGAGGGGGCTGGTCCACTTGACCCGCGGCACAGGCTTCACTCAGTGCGATGCTCGGCTCACCGTGGGCATCATCATCTCCTGATATGAAGCGATCAATAGAGGGATTGCGACTGCCAGGCTTAGTGTTGTCCGCACGTCTTTCTTTGCTCCGCACAGTGCGCAGAATGCGGCGGCTAGCCCCACCAAAGAGCCCGCTTAGGTTTGATGCACCCGGAGAATCCAACGTGAGCGGTGTGCTCGGAACACCTTGGAGCATAGTCGGCGACACGCCTCGACGCTGCGAGACGTATTCGAAATCCGACTGCTTGATCGTTCGGATGGAGCCACCCGTGTTCATGCTTGATTCCGCGCGCGAAGCAAAACTCAACTTGTGGTGCTTATCGCTGCTGCTTGCTCTTGGAGATGCGTCCGGGGCATCATGTTCGGCGCTTTCGGGGGTTGCTGACCTTGAGTAGGGACCTATGAAAAACTGTGGGCATTCTCTGAGTTCAGGGCTGGCGGTGACACTTTTGGACAGTGGGTGTTCACCTTCCCTGGAGGCTTTCAGAAGAGCGCTGATTTCGTCCGGCCTGATGCTGGCTCTCCGCAGGTCCTGACTAATAGTGCTGCTCGAAGATGTCGCTGACAGACCTTCTCCAGTGCCGCTCTTTCCCCGCTTCCTTCCAGGCGCGGGCGTCTTGGGCCCAATACCAAGAGCTCCTCCGAGCTTCCGCATGCCTGACTTGACGCGCTCTAGCAGGTTGAGTTGGACGACGGCGTCATCAACATCTTCTCTGGAGACTTCAATCTTCTTGTAGTCGGGTACGCGTGCAGGGTCAGACTGTTCAAGCCACACGAGCGGGTGTTCAAGGTCACGCAACACCCACGGATGATGTTTCACCTCGGGCAGGGTGATGCGCCGACGCGGGTCCTTGACCAAAAGACGTCGCAAAAGGTCGTACAACTCCTCGTCGACTTCCTCGTAGACCAGCTCGTGATGGGCTCTCCTGTCCCTCGCCATGCTACTCCACAAACGGCTGTGAGAGTTGGGGCGAGATGTTGTCCGGTCATCGACTGCTCTCAGTCGGAAGCGGGGAATGTAAACATCTTCTTCTGCGATGAGCCTCATGACAACAAACGTGTTCAAGTCGTGAAAGGGGACGCGGCCAAACACTAGACAATACAGCGTGACACCAAGGGCCCACACATCAATCTGAAGAGTCACGGGAAGGGGATCGTTATCTGCGTCAGTCTGGCAAAGCTCTGGCGCATAAAAGGCTGGCGTGCCCACGGTTTTGGCCAACTCAATCGCCTCGTCGACATCCTGGGCATCCGATTCCGACTGATCGTCGCCGTTGCCGTACGAGTTTGCAGAGCGGCGGCCGAGATACGAAACTCCAAAGTCGGAAATCTTGATGTGTCCGTCTCTTGCCTGCAGCAGATTCGCTGGCTTGATGTCTCGGTGAATGACCCCTTGGTAGTGGAGATATTCGAGTCCGGAGACGGTGTCGCGAAAGGCTTTGCGAGCATCGTGGAGGGTCATGAGCGGGACATAGCGAAAATGTTCCGGAACGGGGAGGTCCTCGGGCAAATCAGGTTTGGTTGATGTCAAGCTTCCTTCAATGCTCGGGTTCCGCCCTCGAGGCGGCGAAGAGTCGTATGGGCCCCACATTGTGCCCTCGAGACCCGTTACAGACGCAGAACGAGCCTCCTTTTCCATCTGCTCGTTGTTGCCCATGGCAGGAAGTGATGTCGTTGAGTGCTTGGAGGCCGCAAGCTGCTCTATGCTTTCGTTTAACGGTGCGTGCGGAGTCTGATCAGCATCGAATTCGACGGGTGTAGAAGGCCTGCTACGTTGTCTTGAACGGTCGTCGGTGGCTGTGGAGGTCCGAGAAAGTTCACTGTCGGTTTCCTCGTCGTCCTCGCTCTCTCCACCATATTCAAAACTCCAAGGCTTGAGAGCGTCTCCCGAATCTTCGAGCCTTTTGAGGTGCCGTCTCTTTAACCGCCTCCGCTCTGCCCTTTCTCGTCTACGTTGCGCTTCCAAGACAATCCTTTGGTCTTCGAGGGCGGCAGACTCGTTGTCGAAAATGCCTCTAGCTTCGCGTTCGTACCTGCGGTACTCAACGAGGACAATTTCCTTGGCACCCTCGGTCCTCCATCGGACCTCTCCCATTTCGACATGCTCGAGGACAATGTAGACCTTTTTGCGGGACGGGTCATCGATCACTTCGAGAAGTCCGACGATGTTGGGGTGACGAGCTTTCTTGAGAATGGCAATCTCCCGGCGGATTTTATCCTCGTGACTCGTATTCTTACCCAGGCGACGCCTCTTGGAATAACGTTCCACAATCTTTATTGCAACGTACTGGCCCGTCTCCAAGCTGCGGCCCAGCTTGACTTTGCCATGTACGCCACGACCAAGTTCATCGATAATCTCGTACTGATTGATGATTTTGCGGCCGGATATGGGATCGACGTCGACATCGGCGACGTGGGTTTCTTTGGGTACTTGACGGTGGGTAAAGTGCAGATACGGACTCGAGTAGTAACCTGTCTCCTCGGATGGCGCGAGAACCGGTCTGATCGGAGGCGCGTTCCCGTCGAAAAGTCCAGGACTTCCGGCGGGGGAATTGCCGGTGGTCCGTGATCCTTGCTCGTGAGCGAATTCGGAGGCAATGTGTTGGGCGGGGTGAAGCGAAGGATAGTGAGAGTAAGAGAATGACGAGTACTGCGACGGGTGAGAGCTCCGTGCTCGGAGCACATGAGGTCCTAGGGGGTATTGTTGATGGGCCTGCAGCGGCGGATTTGGAAACCTCGGGTAATCTATCTGGTTTTGCAACGCGGCATAGGACTGGTTGGGATAGCGAGGATACGACGCTCTCGTCGACGTCTGCAGAGTCGGGTCGGCCCTGACCGTGGCGTTACTGACGGTAGACGCGGTCGAGACATGCTCTCTCCGCAGGCCCGGCCGCTCGTGCATCTCCTGCGGAAGAGGCCCATGCGGTCCTGGTACCCCGCCGGGTTCGCCGTCGCCCGCACTGTGGACGTGCGCGGGAGATGTCTTGAATGGCGAGGGCGACGGTTCCACGGGCGGGGATTCTGTGGGGAGGTAGGAGGTGTGATATCTCACCGGGCGCGGTGAGTGGTATGGAAGGTCGGAAGAGTAGTGGGTCGACATGGTCTGGTCCGACGCCAGAGAATTGTCTGCAGGGTTGATTGCGGGCTGCAGAGTGTCCTCGGGTTGCTGGTCGTGATGCCCTGCGAGCGCAGATGCGCCAGGTGTAGCATGATGGTCGTCGGGGGGTGGGCTTGGAGATGGATTCACGGCGTTGTTGCTAGTGACACTGTTATCTCCTACGGCGTCTGAAGCAGCCGGGCCTTCCTCCGGTACCGCCATGCCGCGTCCCAGGGATTGTGCTCGACACCTCTTGCTTCGTCGTTGGCGCAAAGAGGCTCACTGATGGACAGACGGCATCTGAATGTCGAGAGGGAGGGAGAGAGAGAGAGCGCGCGCGAGCGGTTCAGTAGTTGTAGACGGCTATGTCCTGGGGGGGCCGTATCATCCTGCAGCGGAGCGACCGAGAAGCAGGCTGTCGTCGGGCGGCAGCGTGCAGGACGAGGCGATCTCGAGGATGTTTGACTGCGGCGGGCGCGGCGATACGGTCTAGTGGTGGAGGTGAGCGGTCGAGTGTTGAGCGTGGCGGCGCGACGGAGATGGTGGTGGTGTTGGTCGTCGTGGTGTGATGTCGAGAATATGGGAGGGTGCGGATAGCTGGGCCAGGGAAGCCGGGGATGGATTTTTCAGCGAGGTGGACGGCTTGACAGGGCCCAAATTGACGACAGGCCCAACCTAATGTCACTTCGGGTCGGGTGTGGATAGGAGGATTAGAGCTAGACTCGACGTCAGCGGGATGCGTCGACGAGGCGCGAAGACGAGGACTGGAGCAACACACGACTGGAGGCCGGCGTGGATCGGTGCTCTTCGGCAAGCTCCAGTGGAGACGGAGGGCCCGCTAACGCGACAAGCCAACCCTAATTGATGTCGCTCCAACCGGCGGGTGCTGCAGCGTCGACAGCACAGGAAAAGATAAAATAAGAATAGGAAAACGACACGGCTGCTGCCAGCGGCCCCGACGACAGGGCAAGAGGAGAGGCAGGATGAGGATGTTGTCGACAGTCGCGGGCGAGGCACCGCACTGTATACATGTGTTTTCACCCAGGGCCTAGCTACCACTTACCACCCATGGACTCAGGCCAGATGTCGTAGTCAGTCTGGTCAGTCTGGCCTGGTGCAGCTTCGCGGGCAAACACGACCAGGGCCCAAAAATGCCTCTCAGCTCTCCCATCCATCCCCTGACGCTCACTTGGTCGCCACCCGCAGAGCAGCACCAGCTATCGTGTGATTGTGCTCGCTGTCCAGGTCGTGGTGGTTATTAGGGTTAGGGACAGACTAAAAATTAATTTCCATCAGCCGCCGACAGCGCCTGCGAGCCGGCATGCCCCAAGCCCGCTGACTCCGTGTGCAGCTTTTCCCCAGATTTTGGCACTTTTTTCGCGGCCGCCCGTCTCGCCATTGGCCCACGACCAGGAAAGGTGGCGATCAAAGACTGCCATGACAGCGCGGGGTTAGGAGTAGAATGATGGAGAAGAAGATCCGTGCAACCATCTGTCTGTCAACTCGTCGCACTGCGATCTGTCACTTTGCGGCGCCCTCCCGGATCGAGCTTGCGCCCGCGGGCGGAGGCGGGGGAACCGCCTGGTCTATGGCAGTCTCGACGACACGCCTCGGGCCATTCCTTTATAGGCACTCGACGATAGCTTGTCGGCGGTGCTAGAGGCATGCTGTAACTTGTGATCGCCGTGGTGCCTGGGCGCCGTGGGTCGTGGCATAGGTTTGCTAGAGTAGCTCTAGGTGGACACTGTCGACTACGACTGCGAGCCCGTGCCATCCTGGCCGCCCTTCTGCTGCACTGCTTGTCAACCTATGGGGCAGCTCTCGAGCTTGCTCTTGGCTCGAGGACCAACATCATCTCTTCCCGTCGCCCTATGCCTCGACCCGCCGCCACCCATGTCGACTCCGAATCCGACTCGGACCGGTCCAAGACAAGCTCCGCCGGTCAAGTCTTCTCGTTGCTGCTGGCCCTGCGCGTGCTCAACGCTTTGACGACGCGAACGTTTTTCCAGCCCGATGAGTACTTTCAGGCGCTGGAGCCCGCGTGGCAGATGGCCTTTGGCGAGGCCAGCGGTGCCTGGATCACCTGGGTACTACATCACTCTGCAGCATCAGCAGCAGCAGCAGTCAGCATCAAACAGAGCTAATTCGATTTCCTAGGAGTGGACGAACCAGCTGCGCTCTTCGCTGCACCCGGCCCTCTTTGCTGCCGTGCTGGCCCTCTGCTCGAACCTGGCCGACGCCTATGGCCTGTCTGCCTCGCTCAGGGCCGACTTGCTCATTGCCGCGCCCAAAATCACGCAGGCAACGTTTGCCGCCTTGACCGACTACTTTTCTTGGCGCCTGGCCGAGCATGCCTACGGGCGGGGGACCAGAGCGGCGTGGGCGAGCGTAGGTGCTCCGAAGCCGAGTACAAGTCCGTCCGGACACTGACAAACCCCCGCAGTTGGCCTTGACCGTCTGCAGTCCCTGGCAGTGGTTCTGCTCCACACGGACTCTATCAAACTGCCTGGAGACGACGCTGACGTCGGCCGCCCTGGTATGGTGGCCGTGGCGGTGGGTTTCACAACGTGGGAGCCCCACTACTTTTGGCGACAGACCTCAGTAAGCCAGCATCATGCGTTGCCCCTTTTGGTCTGAAGAGCCGTGGCTTACGAACTGTGGCTCGAGCAGTCTAAAGCTCTCACTCGTCGCCGCTGCCATTGCGTGCGTGCTGCGGCCGACCAACCTGCTCGTTTGGATTTGCATTTCCCTGCCGACCCTCTGGCAAGCATCTACGCGTGAGCGCCACGCATTAGTCCAAAGCGCCGTGCTTTACGGGTAAGTGTGCCACCAGACCCATCAGCGTTTGAACCATGGCGCGATCTCAGACTGAGACATGGCATGCGGTTCGGCGGTGATCGACGACGAGCAGGAGAGACATGGCCGACTGACGTTACCTCCAGAGGTGGTGTTTTGGCCCTGTCTGCCGTTGCCGACCGCATCTACTACGGCCTGTGGACGCTGCCGCCGCTCCGGTTCGTCTACTTCAACATCGCCAGGTCCCTAGCCGTCTTTTACGGGACCAACAGACCCGATTACTACTTGTCCGAGGGCTTGCCGCTGCTGCTGACAACGGCGCTTCCCTTTGCCATCTGGGGCGTGTATGCCTCTCTACGCAGTAAAAACGGCAGCAGGCCGAAGCATCTCATGCTCTCCAGCCTCTCCTTTACAGCGCTCACCATGGTTCTTGCCCTCTCATTCATTTCGCACAAAGAAGTCCGCTTCATCTACCCACTCCTTCCCATCCTTCACGTGCTCGCTGCAGAGCCCCTTTCCACCTTGTTCTGCTCGCCCCTTTCCCTGCCCAAGACCTCCCTCCTTGGCCTCCTCCTGTGTCTCAACCTACTCTTTGCAATCTATAGCTCGCAGATCCACCAGCGCGGCGTCATCGACGTCCTCCATTTCTTACGAACGCGCCACATTGAAGCCCAAACTCAATCACTTTCCCCCGGTCTGTCCAAACCTAAGAGCAACACGACCGACGTCGCCTTCCTCATGCCCTGCCACAGCACCCCCTGGCGTTCGCACCTGGTCGACCCCTCGCTGTCTGCCTGGGCGCTGACCTGTGAGCCGCCGCTTGACGTGCCGCTCGAGCTGCGGGCCGCTTACCGCGACGAGGCGGATCGCTTCTACCTCGTAGACCAGCCGCAGCGCTGGCTGCAGCTCAACATGCGCCCCGTGTCCACAATCCTCGCCGCATCATCATCTTCCTCTGCGTCTGTCGACGGGAGGATCAGCGATGATGATGTCGCCGACGTTGACGCCCGTCGCCCCTGGCCCGCCCACCTCGTCTTCTTTGCCCAATTGGAGCCTGAGTTGGCGCAGGTCTTGGACGGGACGAGGTATAGCGAGTGTTGGCGCGGCTTCAACAGCCATTTTCACGATGATTGGCGTAGGCAGGGCGACGTGGTTGTGTGGTGTTTGGATGGCGAGGCGCACTCGGTGACGGCCAAGGCCAAGGGCGAGAGGGGGAGGGACGGCGATAGGGGATTCTAGACAGATAGACAAGGCAGATACGAGGGGGCTGTACGAACAAGCGTCCGGGTCGAGTCGAGCGAGGAGTGAGCGGGCTACAACGGGAAAGGGAGGGGCCAGGGCATGTAGTTTGGGTGGTTGAGTTGTAGATGGTTCCACTCTACCACATCCAAACCACATCAGTCACATTCGCACAGAGAGCAAAAGAACATGAAATGTCTGCAGATCATTAGAATGTACCTCTCTCTTCTTCCTTCTCCGCTTGTTACACCACGAGCTTGTCAAACAAAAGAAAAGAGGTTGCAGCCGCAAGTCATGCGAGAAAAGAGTTGTCACAGAGAGAGATAGAGAGAGAGAGGGAGACAGAGAGGGAAGAACATGACGCCAGAGTACCAAGTTTGCCGTGTTGTGGTTCAATGTTTGTTCTGCCACATCTGTACACACATAGAGGAGTTGGCCGTTGGACAGTTAGGAGGACAGGTAGTTGGATGGATGGATGGAAGGATGAGTCTTCGCCCACGCAGTCAGTCCCATGGTACGGCATCTCGAGGTAGCAGATGCGACCGCGCGACCAACCGCTTTGCCAAACTGTAGCCCACGTCGTTCCTTGCTTTGGCTAGGTGGGCTGAAAGTCTGCCTGGCGCGTCGTCGACAGCGCTTCTTGCCATGGTTTGGCAGACGAGGTGGCGAATGGTCGAGAGATGACGGGTGACATGTGGTACGGGATACCGACGGGCATGTGGCAGACGTGTGGCAGGGAAAGAAACAAGCAGCAAGACGCTGGGACTCTTTGGTAAGATAACGGTACGGTAGAGGAGTGTGTGTGGAGAGACGACAGCGGTTGTAAGACATGAGCACGTAGCTGGCGGTGTCGCGGTCACAGACTCAGTTGAAAATCTCTGTTTCGCGTGTGATAAACTGCTTGAAGAAAGGGAGTGCGATTCTTTGCTTTGATTTGCCTTTTGAGGAGACGATATGCTTATACGGATGACATGAATGACGTGACAAGTATATATACAGATGGCTCGACCTCCGGGGTTCCAAACAAACTCTAAGCGCGTCATCCAACGCCGGGTTTTTGATTCGAATATCTCGTCTTTCAGCTAGTTTTTTTTTTTTTTTCTTTTTGTCTTTTTTTGCGGTGCTTCTTTTGCTATCTGATGTTGCTTGTTGGACGGCTGCTGAACACGTCTACAGCAACACCTTGGTCGCCACACTCAACAACCACGCTGCATCATGCCAACCACCCTCGCTATCTCGCGGCTCTGGTAAATCCTCGAGCTTCTTCTCCTGAGCTGCGCGACTCGCGGCCTCGATGCGGGCCCACTCGTCTCGACGACGTTTGACCTCAATCTCGCGTCTCCGCTGGACCTCGTCGCCATTGTCGCCGGTGGTCAGGTCATCCAACTCGTCGTCAGTCGTATCCTCGCCGTCCTCGTCGACACTGAAGAGGGTCCAGCCCATCAACTTGTCCATCCAGCCGCCGAGACCAAAACCGCGCTCACGAGCCAGGCGCGCAACCTCCTCGTCGTCCTCGGCAATGGACGAGCCCTCGTCGTCGACAAAGTCGGGCTCCATGGGCACCGTGTCGTCGAAGTCGTCTTCGAGATAGTCGGCGCTGCTGCGGCGCGAGAAGGCGCCAATGGGCGTGCGCGACCCCAACGGCGTCATTCCCATTCCGGCGACCCGGCTGCCTCGCCGGCTTTGCTGGCGGCTGCCGAAGCGCGGCGTCACGGGCGAAAATTCGTCATCTGCGAACATGGCACTCTGAGTGCGGCTGACTCCGCCACCCATGTTGCTGTTGCCGTTGGTGTCGTCTTCAGAGTTGTCCGGGTCGGCTTGTCGGACGAGCGACGTGCTGCTTTCGCGTCGTGAGAGCCATGATTGGCCCTTGGACTCGCGGGTTTCGGATGCAATGGCTAGACCGGCACGGTAGAGCCAGCCTTCGTCCGAGGCCTCGCGGTGTTGGATGTGTTTGGGAGTGATGGGCTTGCGGGTGGAGAGAGCAAAAGTGGTACTCTTGCTGCGTGAATGATGGCGTCCCGAGGTCGGCAGGTTTGCGTCTAGGTGCACTTCCGACTTGGCCTTGGTCATGTTTGTGTTGGTCGAGCGGGTGGTGTCTGGAAAGTAGGAGGTAGCGTCCACGTAGCGCACATTGAGGTGGGAGCGGTGTCTGCTGGGACTGCGACTGAGAATGCCGGGCGTGGAGGGAGCCGTCTTGGGCTGGATGTAGGAGGAGGTGACTTGGTCCATGGTGATGTCGTGGGTGCCGAGGGCTTGTTCGCTGAAGTTGGAGGAGAGGGGGGCAAGGGACAGATGATGTAGGTTTGGAAAGGAGCGGCGGGAAGGGCTAATGGAGGCGCGCGAAGCGGAGCGAGGAGGTTCTACTGCGGAAAAGGCCATGGTGGATGGATGGTATGGTGGATGGATGGTGTGGTGGTGTGGTGGTGGGGTGGTGTGATGGGGTGATGTGGGGAGGTGGTACAGGAGCAAGTCAAGATAGGGAGAGGAGGAGCGTCAATTTCAATGGTCTTGAGAGTGGCGGGGCGTGATGTTTAGCTTGGTGTGGTGTGCAGACGGGTTTACCCAGGGCGGCATGGCGCGGTGCGGAGGAGGCCGGGCGCACCGAGAGGCTCGCGCATGTGAGTTTAGCTTGCGGCGCTTCGTCATGTCGAGTCGGCTGGTGACGTGCAGTGAGGGCGTTGCTCGGGCGAGGAGGAGGTTAGGAGGTTGTACGCGCTGCGAAATGAGTCGCACTGCTAATGGGACGAGGGAATAGCAGGAAGCCGATTCGTTTTCGTGATGCGTCGCTCTGGCGTTTCGACCTGTAGTCCTGCGCCAATGCACGCCTATTATGGCTCTTCTGCCTGTTCTGCGTGTTCTGCCTGTTCCGCCAGTTCTGCCTACTGCAAGGCCCAGCAGCAAGCACAAGCAGCAAGCAGCTGGAGCGCGCCCAAGTCACGGACAGACTCGGCCACACGCGCTACACCACCGGCAAATAAACAAGTAAACAAATAATTCAAACAACCAGACATGTACAAAGAGTAGTTGTCGCCTGAGTCAGCCAGCCCTGCGCGTTCTGGCCTCCTGGCCTCCTGGCCTCTGGCCTCTGGCCCTCCTCATCTCGCTAGTCCGCAGGCGCGTTGGAAGGCCGGAATCGTGCGGCGCAGACCACTCCGCCCTTGGCTTCTCGCTCTACTCCTACCACCGACAGCGACGGCGACGGCGACGGCGACGGCAAGCCTTGGTACGCTGACGCCCATTTCTCATCCTCCACCGTCCACGCTCCGCACCGCGCCAGCAACCCTGGATCGCCCACACAACTCTCGAGGCCCTCCATTCGACTTCTGCCTGCCCTCCACGTTCGCTGCTCCTCCTCCTCTCAACACCTCTCCACCCATCCCATCAATCGCACTTCAAACCGAGTACCACTGACCATGGACCTCGACACCATGACTCCCCAACGCTCCATGGCCACGGAACTGCCGTGACCGTCGCATCGCTGTCCAAATCTCCCCAACCAACAGACATTCTGAACGGAATCCCCCGCTGGCGACCAAACATCACAGCAATTGCCGTCCCAGATCATTCGCATCACTCCCTCTCCTTCAAATACCCTCTTCTCTCTTGGTCCTGGCTTCCCATCGACAGCTTCAGCGTCAGTGTCAGCTTCACATCGATCAACTCTTCTCTCTTCGAGCCTTTGGCACATTGAGCACGTGCCTTCAAATGTCTATCTCCGCTTCCTCTCAGGAACCTACCACGCCAGCCGCACGCGTCGATTCTCTCGCCCGAGAAAGCGCCATGTCCCCATTGCAGCAACCGTGGCTGTTGCGGCCGCGTGGCGTGATGACTCCTACTGACGACAAGCAAAAGGAAAACGTCAAGGACCCTGGCGCAGACGCTGCCTTGACCCCCGTGGCGTGTGATGAGGATTCAGGTGGGTTTTCTAGCGCGCATCCGCCTGCGTGGCCCGTTCTCATATAATGCATAGCTCCAAGCTCCGTCGACACCACGGCCGAATCTTCAAGACGCTCTTCTTACGAGGCGAGATGCCCAGCCCGTCTCATGTCCATGTGCCCTCCCTCCAACTATGGGACGGTATTGGACGGCCAGCTCTACCGGAGCTCGTTTCCTCAAGAGGAAAACTTTGGCTTCCTCAAGACGCTCAAGTTGAAGAGCATCCTGTAAGTTGCGACAATGACGAACGCCAAGGCCGGATGCTGATCAATTCCAGCACCCTTGTTGACGAGAACATCTCCGAGCCCTTTGTCCGCTTCATGGAGACCAACAACATCAAGCACTTTCGCGTGCACCTTCCAGCCAACAAGGGCAAAGTCTGCATCACGCAGGACCTCATGGTCCAAGCCTTGGGCGTTGCCTTGAACAAGGCCAATTACCCTCTACTCATCCACTGCAACAAGGGCAAGGTACGTGCCTGCCTACGCCATCCCTTTTTGTCCTCAGCTAACATGTCCCAGCATCGCACCGGCTGTCTTGTTGCATGCCTCGAAAAAACCTTGGGCAAGAAGATGAAAAAGATCAAGGAGACGTACCACACCTACGCCGACCCCAAGGCTCGCGAGCTGGACGAAGTCTTCATGGACGAATTCGACGAGCGCTCCGTCCTTTGGCTCGCCCGTTTGCAGGGTTTCATCGCAGACGATGAACCTCGGTCGGCTGCTTCCAGCCCTCTCATGACCCAGAAGCAGATCGCATAGTCGAGATGCTCGTCACCACGACAGCTCCCTTTACACCCGCCATCTCATCATCAGCAACGCGACGCGTCACCACACACGATGGCCCCTCACACCGAATTTTGTAACACTATGTTTGGCATTTTCCAGGGTTTCTTTAGGCGTTTCCCCTGATGGATCTGCAACGGCGGATCGCGTGTTTCCACTCTCACTGCTCGCATGGCTGGACGCGGGCGCTCGGGAGTCCTGAGGGGGGAAGAAAAAAAGGCGAAAGCAAGCGGCGGATGCCACCGCCCTTGCTTGCAGCCAGCCCGCTCGCTCTGGACTCGGCCCGTCACACCACTCGAACCGCACCACGCCACCACAGATCAATAAACGCCTCGCGCATGCACTGGGAGGACTGACGATCGGGAAAAGTTCGCACCTTGAAAACATCACAGTGGGGAAAGATGGAGTTGGTATGATATTCCGCATTCCTTTTATTCGGCGTTCAAGGGTCGGTCGGCAGGTCGGCATTGGGGCGGCGGCATCCGTGGCATCAGATCACCACGTCGAACGGACAGACGGACGGGAAAATGGCGCATCGGTCGGGTCATTAACGGGACGGTTGCTCTTGTTTCTTCCTTTTCGTTTCTATATCCCCCAGACGCCTACTCACACTTCTGGCTTCTGGCTTCTGGCGTCTGGCGTCTGGCTTGCGTGTCGACGGCGTTCGTTTGGCTGAAGCCTCGTCGTCGCCGGCCGAAGGCAGCAACCAGGAATAGCGTCTTCTTCTTTTCTTCCTATTCTTGGGAGTGTGTGTGTTCTTTTTGAACTCTTCTTTTCTATCGAAAAACCAGACTTGTGGTGGCCTCGCGGCCCGGCTTGGATTATCTCCTTCTGTCTCAGATTCCCCTCCTGTTATTGGATTGTTGCCCTGCGTCATCACCACTGCTCATTTGTATCGAAAAAGGGAGAAGAGAATCGTTAGACGCTGAGACGTCTTGAGTTCTGGGTTATTCGTTGCAGGGGTGGAGACGGTGTTTGTTGGCAAAAGATTCAAAGCCACTTTTGCTGGCGCAGTAATATCATCATCATCATCCATCAACGAGATCAACATCGTCCGCTCTTGACTATCCATGGATTATTCTAGGAATGTAAATCCCCTCCGTCGGCACCTACAGCCCCCAACGTCCCACGCATCATAACAAGCCATAAAGCCGGTTCCCTCCATCTCCGCTTCTGCCTTTCCTGCCTACACTTACTTGCCAACGTCTCATATTAGCTGGACGGCGCAACTCCTGCTGCTTGGCTGGCTGGCCGCTGTCCACCCGCCTATCGAGAGAGACTCTTCGCTGACGGGTGGCCGACCGTGGACCCTTGAATTTGGGAGGGCCATGTTGCGTAGCCGCGATGGCAGGCGCCTGCAACGTGGGTAGATTTAAAAGCTTTACGCAAGCTTGGACTTGCCAGGACCAAACGCGTGAGAGAGCCAGCAGAAAGCTGAACTCGACACAGATTGATGATGGTGAACCAAGCAAAGTGCATCCCGTTCTACAGCAGCAGCCGATCTCTTTCGCAAATTCTCGTCACAAAGAAGCCCCTCCATAATCTTAACACCGTCGAAGTGGAAGAAGTTCCTTTTCCCCCTGCGTCAATGCTCTCATATACGCACGTGCTTGGACTTGTCCCGCAAGCCAGGGGCACTCATGGCCTGCATCTAGAGAACTGGACGGGACGGGAAGGGAGGGTTTTGGATGCGCAGAAAGCATCTCTTCCGTCCTCGTCCGCTCTCCTTTCTGCCCTCGCCCTGCTCATCGTCGTCACGGTCGTCCTCACCGTCCTCCTCCCTCTTCCGCTTCTCTGACATGTGTTTTTCCTGCCCGCTTCCTCACGCGCCAACAGCTCGTTCACACATCACGTTACGTCGCCTCTCGCGTCCTCCGGTGCCGCCCGGTCGACCCACCTGTGCCGCAGCCACGCCCGCCAACCGCATCCTCCCGCATTCTGAGTTTTGACTTTCGCAAGCGGCCAGCCCCAAGTCTCTGCGGACCCCTTCCTCCTCGGCCGACTGCCCGACTGCCTGACGCGGCGATAGGAAGATAGACACGCCTGAATGACGTGTTGATGGGCGTTCGCGCTAGGGAGAAAGAATAGGCGCGTGCGCTGCGCTTGTCGTGGCGGGCTGGCGTGTGGGCTCTGACTGACGCAGGAGTACTCTACGTACGCTGTGGTCCGCGTCAGCGATCTAGTCTGCTTTGAGGGATCGGAGTAGGGGGGGGATAGTGTCGATAGGGGAGGTTGCGTGTGGCGTAAGCCACCTTGCCACATCACGTTGCGTGTGTGAGTTTGTTGCCGCGTTATGACTGTTCGCTTTGGCTCACGTCCCCACTCCTCTTCTCTTCTCTTCCCTCTACTCCGGCCAAAAAAAATAAATTCCGACTTGACCAGGCATGTAACCGTGCAGAAATTTGTAACACGGTTGAGCTAGGTTGGCGGGCTTGGGCAGAAAAGGCTAGGTGTTGGGTTGAGTGGCGGCGGCCTGCGCCACGACGACGCCGTTGAAACGTAGGGGTCTTGTCGGACTTTCATGTCAGTTTGACGTCAGGGTAGCTTACGTGGGCTCTTAGTGCTTGACACTTTTGGGAGAGATGAGAGAGATGGGGAAAGCGGGAGAGAAAACGCTTGCTTGGAGGGCATGTTGCATCAGCATTCTGCATATGTCTATTCTGCGTCCATGTCGTTTGTGAGATGAGCTGTACCGCAGCGTTGTCAAACCATGGCGCTGCGGTACATCGTCATCGTAGCATGTAGGCGCCCGGGTAGCTTTTCAATCACTTCTCTGCCCACCGGAGGTCCTGAAGGACAGACTGGGCTGCAGCGGTTCAGACGAAAAGCACAGAACATTCCAAAGACCTTAACCACGAAACAACACCATCGAAGGGAGGTTTCGGGCACGTTCGTATGCTACAATCGCGGCTGGCTGAGTGGACGGTTGAGTTGCAAGTCGGATGGTGGGAGAGTGGAAGGCAATTTATACAATACTTAACACCCAGGTCGCGGCACTCGGCGTGTGCGTTCAGATGCTGTGTTCTTGGGTATGACGAGAGACAATGATGTGGTTCCTCGCATACCACTTGGAGAAGGGTATGTGGTAAGACAGCAGCGATTTCGGCCTTCCCTTGCTGCACTGACGCCTTCCATTTTCTATAAAGACCTGCAGGATCTCAAAGTTGTGGTGGGATGAAGAGACACAGTCCAGAGTTCCTAGGGATTTTCCGTCGCCAACAACCCATTGTGGTGTGTCTGTGATCCCAGACATCATCGACTCAGGCTGTGGCTTGTTTTTTGTGTTTCTGGTCTGGTTCTCCGTCCCGTGTGAGGGTCAGAAGTCTTGCTTTGGGTTCTGCTGCTGGCCAAGAAAAGAAAAAATAATGCTATCGTCCGTCACTTTTTAGTGTGCTTCATCACTTTACAAGAGGTCTGGAAATTTTGTCCGTGCTGTGGTGTGCAGGCTCCAACATCTTCAGCACGATAGCCCTGGTGTCAACACCACGACGAAGGCGAGACAGTGGCACATGGCGATGGTAGCAGTAGCTCAGCTCTACTCAATCACCAAGCAAATACGCCAGTCAGCCAGAGGGCTGCACCCATGAAACAGGTGCATGATAGCCAACCGTTCCGCAACCACTCACTCGAAAAACCCCCCTTGTTCGGCCCTGTAGCGGGTCCATAGATAGTTTGGGCGTTGCGTGCAAAGTTATTTGACGAGGTTGCAACCGACAGTCCGTCCTGAATGGTCTTCAACTCCACCAGGACGTAAAGCAAAAATCAATCGATCGATCAAAGATAGCCAGCCAGCCAGTCACCGTCATTCATATATTTCCAAAACGTCAGTCACCTTCCACGAACCCCCGGGATGGCTCAGTTGTGATGCTACCCCGCCTACGCCTTGCAGGTGATCACTGAGCCAGTCCGGTTCCCGGGGGTCACGAGTTCGATTCCTCTACGGGGGAGTCAAATCAATTCGACATTCGGCAGAGATTAGGGGGATGGGGTTACGGCCCCATCCCCTGAACTCTTTTGTCTTTTGTCTTTTAGGCCTTGCTTGATTCCTTTTGCTGCACCCATCGGTCATCCTTCACCACTGTTCCTATGCGAGTAATGCAGAGCTCTCAACAGCATCATTGCGTTTTTTTGCTCCAACGCTTCACTGTCACACATCGACTGGAGAGGCCAGAAAAGACAGTATTACACGAAGGCGCAAAATTTGACCTATGAATCTTGCTCTGACACCAGACAGCAAAAATAAAGTCAAGAAAGAGCTCGTGTTCTCTCCTAACTCCGTCAGACTTGTTGGCAAATGGCTATCTAGTGGAGAAGCTCATGGATCTTTAAATCTCGCGGCTGCTCTGCTGCTGGAGCCATGGTGTGAGCGGTCGTCATGAAATATGTCCACGCTGTCGAGTTATCGACCTTTCTCAACGGACAGTTACCAAAATTGCGTAATCCCGCTACTGGCTTGGTTCATCAGTCGGTGGGTATGAAATCATCGTCAGTGTCGGCGAGACAGACTACATCGTCAACACTGTCTACAGCGCATGTAACGGCCCTGATGCCCACCATGGGCCACCCCTTGCGAGCGACAAATTACACTTTCCCATATTTTTCTCCTCTTACAGAAATCCATCTTTTCCTCGGGTCCTCGACTCTTTGGTTTACCCGTGGTGCCACAACTACCAAGTCAAGCTCCCGCGCATCCTGATCATGATCGTGGTCATCATCGCATGAGCCAGCAGTTCGTTCCAACATCCTCCTTTAGGATTTCTCGCCAAGTGCTCCTGATACGCAGTCAGAACGAAACACGGGGAGTGAGAATACGGATCCTCCTCCGGTCCCAGCAGGGGGTCATTGTAGTCCGCCCGCTCACAGCCGCAGTACACAGTGACGGTTGTACAGTTCGACGGAGCAGGACCAAGAGCGAAAGAGACGATTTTTTGAAGCCTTTGCGGAGAGGAAAGGTGACCTGTGTACACGTGCACGCGTCTTTTTCGACACTAGTCCGCTGACTTCCTGCCTGTCCGTGGACCTCTTCAACCACAGAATCGAATGACTTGAGTCCGAACGCGGCCGTGGTCTGCAGTTATCAAAGCCGCGCCCAACTGGCTCTCCTTCTGACTTCCATGAAGCCTGCAAGCTGCACACGAGGGAAGGCGTGGGAATTTTCCATGCTTGGTCGTCACTACCGAAGAACGCCCTGCTGCGTTTGGTTCATTAGCTTCTCGGTCAACAGGCCCTTCTTTTTCCTTGCTCGGATTTTTCTCAAATCATGGCCATATCAAGGCGATGAAGCCGCTCACTTCTTGGCCGACAGGTTCCTAAACGACCTGGTATGGACAAAACTTCCTGCGCACATCCTCAGCACACCAAAGCTTTTTGCAAGATGCGCGGAGAAGACCAGCGCGCTCAGTGACCTTTTGTCTAGTATTGCCTGCCGATGTAGCCATTCCAACACCCGGCGTTGCTATAAAGGCAAGACAATCGTAGGTATCAGCTAGCGTATTCAAAGTAAATGACTTCAGGGCTCTGAAGAGTACTGGGCAGTCAACACGCATCAATACCACAATAAAAAGAAGTATTACAGAAAGGTATATAACGCCCCCTAACCACCTTACCCAGTATCACCAACGCCCCTGCCAACGACGCTCCACAACTCGATTCGCTCCAACAAATACAGTCAATCCTCCCAGTGCAAAACTCAATCCCAAGCATCTCCCCATCCGTCATCCATCTCCTCTTCTACGGCGGCAGGTGCTTTCTTCTGTTCGGCCTTCTTGACCTCCTTCTTGACCACAGGTACCTTCTTGCTGGCTGGCAAGACTGGGGCTGTCTTCTTCACCACTGCGACTGGTTTTGCTGCCGCTGGTTTTGCGGCCGTTTTGCTCGCCACGCCTGACTTGCTCAATCCCTTCGGCAACGGCTTCTTTGCCGCCGACTTGGCCTGTGCCTGTGCCGTCAACCACCCCGCAAAGTCCGGTTCGCCCTTGTCGTCAAACGGGACAGAAGAAGAAGTTGAAGTAGTAGTGGGAGGGGCGAATGGATCGTGGTCGTCGTCTGTCTTCCCCCAAGCATCGAGATCATTGTCGTTGGCGTCATCTCCGCCAAAGTCATCGCCCCATTTGGCGCCGAAGTCCTCGGGCTCTGCTTCGGGCGTTGCGGCAGCAGTGGCTGGGAGCGAGGTGCTCGAGGCTGATGCAAAGGGATTGGATGGCTTGGTGGCTTGGCGATGAAGAGCGGATGCGGTCGAGGTAGATGAGGTAGGTCGGGCGGTTGGGGGAACGGAAGAGGAGCGGGTATCGGCTTGCGAAGATCCAAGCCCGCCGCCGTTGGCGTGGGGCTGAATTTCGCCCGTTGCGGCAGCAAGTTTATTGGTGAAGCTGGAGATTGCCCAGCCCGCCCATGAGTTTTCTTGCTGCGGAGTACTCATGCGGGGCGTTGCGCCACTGGCAGCAGTGTGGGAGGCGGGAGAGAGAATGGTGTCTGGGAGAGTGGTTTGGTGTTTGTGAATGCGGGTCAGGTATGTGTCAAGGGTTTTGTTTGCTTGATCACGGACGAGCTTTTCCTTGTCTACAAGGGAGGGACATATTGCAGGAAGAAGTTTAGTGGCGCAGTCGTCTTCGCTGTACAAGTCTACAGTTGCTGCGAGGGCGAGGAGGGCGGCATTCCGTGCGTGGACGAAAGGATCGCGCAGTGCACGAGCGAAGGCCGCTGTTAGCACTTTGGTGCGAGTCTGTGGCTTGTTAGCGTAGTAACATGCCTGCACTGTGCATGACTTACGCTGGCTCCAAGGTTTCGTGCAATCTTGCCTAAGCATATGGTGGTGTTGGTTCTGATTCCAGGCTCGGGGTCGTTCGCCGTCTTGGCAAGATATCGAAGGAGGTCTCCATTCACAATCCGGTCGGAAAGTTTTGGAACCAATGTAAGGACCGCCTTCACAGTCTGTTCTCGCATGACTGGTGCCGTGTCGGAGAAGCCAGTGACCATTTGAGGAAATATCTTGTCCGTGACGAGCTTGTTGGTTAAGTGATCAACCATCAGAGTAAGGTTGTCGAGTAAGCATATACGGATGGCTCTGTCTGGGCTCTGGAAAAGTCGGACGATGACGGGCGTAATCTGAGTTTCATATTCTTCATCCGAAAGCTTCTGGGCAATCTTCATAACCAGTCCAAAGACCTTGGGGCCGCCGCCCCCAAATTCGACAGACTTGAGAAGCTCGGGGAGCACTTTTGCTTTGAAGAACTCTTCAGGGAAATCATCCGTCACTTCTTGCAGTTGGCTGAGCAGCTCGTCCCTCTCGACCTCGCCCTTTAAACCAAGATTTTCAATGCCTTCAGAAAGAGAAATGATGGGCGTTTGGAAAAATCCGCCGGCGCGCTGTCCTTGATCAAGAAACTGGCCGACGCTGGATCGTGACTTGGGATTCGGGTTGATCAATCTCCTGTAGCTCTGTTGCATGGTGGAAGGAACTCGTTTCGGTTGCCCAAGTTGATCGCCGCCCGGAAACCCACCGTTGAAGACTTCGTACACCAAAATCCCGTAGTCATAGGCGTCAACTGCCGTAACAGGATGTCGCCGAATAGAGTCCCATCCACCTTGAGCGATTTCTGGCGGCGCATACCGCCCCGAGTCTGGTACCAAGCCTCCGTACGTGTAAATAACGGCGTCATCCTCCTTGACGGAGCTCAGTACGTCGAAGCCACCCAGTTTCCACTCGCCGCTTTCGCTGGTATATACCGAGGATGCGCGGACGCTTCCATGGACTGAACAAGCCTCTGCGTTGAGGAACTTGAGCGTCTTGGCAACGTTATAGAGGCCCCATTTGATCGTCTCTTCGGATAGGGATTGTCTGCGCGTGTGCCACGTCAAGGGTGTGAGGCGCTCCGTCGCAATGTAAATGTACGTCTCGGTCTCGACAGTATCCAGCACCTTAATTACGCCTGGGTGTCGCATGGTGCGCAGTTTACGGAGCGCATTCTTCGCAAGGGGCAGCCTCGATTTATTTGCCGTAATGTCAAAGGAAAAGATGCTACACTTGGAGCCATCATCCTGGATAGCGCGTCAGCGGGTAATTGGAATTGTGGACTTGTTTCTCAGACCATACCCGCTTAGTGCCATTGTGCAAAGTCCAAATGGACTGGTCAATACCGACGACATCGCCAAAAGAGTATCCGAATGCCGGGCCTTTGGCAATGGCGGAAGCAACTGCAGACTTGAGGAAGTCCATGGGGCCTCAGGCAGCTTTGGTGACTTGGGCGAGTCTCTCAGACCAGAAGGCAAAGGATGGACGAAGTTGCACCCTTGGTCTGGAACCGAGAAAGACAAGGCATCGCGCTCGTGGTTAATTGACCACCACAGATCGTGACCTGTTCGGCCAGCGGTTGCCAAGGCACTAGCGTCCCGCCGGCGGCCCGGTCATTCAATCCCGTCGGCACCGAGACGCGTCAAGGCGACTTAACTTCCACTCCGACCCTGGTAACGACAGTCCACATCATCTACGATCTTCTCCCTGGCTTGATCTGTGACGAGACGTCAACGCAATCCTCGTCATTCCGTTTCTACCCTCGTCCGCAATTCTTATCCAAAGGTATTCATACTCCAGCCCTGTTTGTCGCTTTCAAAACCTCGTCAATGATGAGCATGGTAAAAGGTCTGATCGCACAACTGCTTTGTGGTTCTTGATGGATCTGTCTTTACTGGCCGACTGCTTCAGCTCGGACGAATCGCAATGGAGCTCTCACCCCGATACCAGCGGTCGTTCGTTCCTTTACGGCTGTTGGATCAACACTTGAAGAGCAAATCAATCTCCAAATCTCGCAACTTAATGGAGCTTGAGCCCAGAAGCTGCTGGCATGGGCTCGAGTTAATGGCTGTTGCATACACCTGTGAATGGACAGCTTCCAGCTTTAATTCCGGGATATTTCACCATCCAGCACCTCCGAAGAGCTTGGCACTTGGCCTGCGAAGATGGAAAATGAAAAGCCTTTGGCAGGCGAAATGACCCTAGCAAAACTGAAAAGATCTGAGATGAGCTTGGATATTCTATTCTTCAAAGCTGGCCTATTTCGCATCATCTGAAGATAAGATACTAAGGCTAACGTATTATTTACGCACACTAGTGACAACCTTCCCCTGCACGGCTTTCAAAATACAAGGACGCAGCACAGCAGGACCGAGAAGCGCGATCCTACTGACATGCCATAAAGTAAATGGATAAAATATCGCAATTCTCACTGTGGTAGCATCAAGATCCTATTGGCGAGAACCCTTTGACCTGGACAGTGGACGGACGAATAATGATTGATCGAGACATGGATCGGCCTCCTGGAGGCCGCCGGAGCAGCGCAAACACCCCAAGGGAGAGCCCTTCCTACTCTCCGTATCGAAACGCCCCTGGACCGTATGGATCACGCAGACCTAGCCAACGAGACTTGTTTACGTACAGATCCGACAGGCCAGAATCCCACAGATCCGACAGGCCAGAATCCCACAGATCCGACAGGCCAGAATCTTACAGATCCGACAGGCCAGAATCTTACAGATCCGACAGGCCAGAATCTTACAGATCGGACAAGCTGGGGTCTTATGGACCAAGCAGTCCAGATTCGTCTTCTGTACTGGATAAATCCGCCTCTGAATTCACTCCCTGGCGACGGTCCTTTGACTCAACACGACCGAGCCTCCATGTTCCTTCCGAAAAAGTGTATTCCGACTCTCGTCAACTGAGCAGATCCAAGAATGACCAAAGATTTTCGGGCAACCAAGACCTGACATCAAAATTCTCTCCAAAGACACGCCCACTCCCTCCTCCTGGTCCTTCTGAAAAAGGCCACCCTGACTCTCACTTCGAATCAGGCAGATCATTGGAGAACAAAAGATTCGCCGACGCCCCGACACCAGCTTTCAAGAGCAACTGGACTTTGAAGAATGAGTCGACCCGTGATGACTCCAAATCTGATACAAGCCGCCAAACGGGCCGAGGGTCTGTTAAAGAGCATTTATCGAGAGACTCCGGTCCTGGCGAATCAAGTCATGGCTCTGGTCTTGCTAGTATATCGACCGGACCCCGAGCCCACAGCGCCTTTGCACCGCACACTGCGGGGGCACATGTCATTTCCAAGGAAGATGCTCAAAAGATGATGAAGAAACCTCACATCTTCATTTCCGCTGTTCATGTGCCTTTCCAACCCGAGACGATTTTTCACATGGCAATGATTCTGAGGCGCTCATCACATTTGGCTAGAGTGAAGGCCAATGATGACGGATACTACATAATCTTCCCCAATGACGCCCGAGGCAGAGCTGAACTAAGACGGTGCATGGTCGAGCAGGATAATAAACTCATCTTCGGCCGATATACTATGGTCATGGAAGAGCGTCTGCCTGAGAATATTATCCCCGGTAGTGACAGTTCATTGTCGCGAAACTCGCCTTTGCCCAAAGTCATTGAGCGAAGCGCTGCTCCGTCAAGCCGACGAAGCCCATTAGGTGGACTCGCCCTACGGGGTACAGCACCTGGCTCGAATGACCCGAGGCAAAGCAAAACCAGGTATGTGATCTTCCCACGACAGTATACTGGCTTGACTGTACGAGTACGCCACCAGGTGCACGATTTTGACTAGTGGTTTAGTGCGTCGTCCAGCAGCCATAGGCGTGGGCTGTCGATGGACCTGGTTTCTAAATTTGCAGCACGTTGCCGGTTGAACGGAATAGTCCCCGTTTGGGACCACGAACAGGCCTGGGGGCTTTCGAGGGGCCGCCCTGGCTGGAGCGCTATGCTAACGTTCACGGTACCCAGGTTAGACGGCGAAACCAAGCGGTACGAGATTAGGGATCCTGGCCCTTTCCCGAGCAAGTCATCAGCCAAGGCCGCTATCGTTGAGGATGGAGATCGCATGTTGAGTCAGGCGCTGGAGGAGCGCGATCTGGGAGTGACAATCAAGAAGGAGATTGATGAGAATATGGACCTGGCCCAGACTGTCGCCCAAAAACCGCCAGGGAATGATAATATTGCTTCGACTGCTCGCTATGCTACACCAACAGCTAACGTATCAGCCCCATCCAGTCAGAGAATAGGCCGGGAGGAGGAACGCAGCAAACTCCAGAAAATGATCAGCGAGCGGCAATTAGCAGTCCAGGAGCTTGACATCTGGTACAACGAGAATAGGACTGCTGACGAGTCGACAATCAAAAAGAACCGCTCCAATCGCCATGACTACATACAGGCGATTCGAAACTTCCAAGAGGATCTTGATGAGCTTGACGACATTGCGGCGGCGAGTTCGCCAGAACAGTCGGACACCCAGGCCGGAAATAAGTTTGTGGGTTCATCGCCATTACATACAGCGAGCGACAAGCGTGCTTCGCACAGCCAGCCTGACACCAAAGAACCGGCGCTTGCCCGCGCCCCTTCGCTCAATCGTGGAAGGAAGATCGGTTTCTTAGGCAACAACATAAGCGACGACAGAAGCAGCGGTTTAGGCAACGATATGGCGCTCCTCGCGGGCTATGATAATCCATTCACAGCCAAAACTCAGCATGAGAGGTCGCGTAGCGCTGCGGGTGAAGCGGCGATGAGAAAAAGCACTGCAACGCCTTCTGAAACTTCCGAAGTCAGTTCATTGACGAGGTCATCTCAATGTGCTCGCTGCAAAACTAAGCATTTCGCCTTCTACAATCCCAAGGTCACCTGCTGTGAGTGTCGAAGGGCTTACTGTAAGAGTTGCTGGAAAAAAGAGGCAGCACTCACAATAGATCAGGATGATCACCATTCTATGACTGCTGCAGACAAAAAAGCGGACACTTCTGGAAGCAATGCACAACCACAAATCTGCGGACACTGTTCAAAGAAAAGCAAGAAGCCTAGATCCAAGAACTTGGATAAACCCTCAGGTACAGAGCAGCCGAATGCTCAGTCGTCTTCGCTTCCTGCATCAAAAAGCTCCGCTCAGTTTGTGGCAGACGCAGACACATCTCGTCCTGTTCAACAAGCTCCTCAAAACACACCGTCGTCTGATCCTGATGCTGCAGAAATTACTGGCGCCCCGTCCCAACAAGTTCCAACCCTGGAATCCCCAGTGCAGGCCAGCGACGCTGGCTCACAGCAAGAATGCCTCGCAGAAAATTCAAGCTTCATGGCAGAACCTATTGCGCGTCCAGCGGAACAGGATGACGAGCGGGTTAGAGACGAAAGCGACAAGGTTCTGGCTGAAGCTTTTGCAAGTCAAGCACAATACCCCGCGACCTCACATCTGGAGGCCTTGTACGAGAAGAAGCTTTCAGGCATAGCGGAGCGATCATGGTCCGAACTTATAGGCTTTGCATTTGTGGCCAATGGCAACCTCAGCCTGACTTCAAATGATATTGCGCAATGGATTGACGACAACTTTTTAAACGCCGGTAGCCGCAGGAAATCAACGAGTATTCCAGCTACAATGTCTGGAGCCCCGCAAGCCCACAGGTTTACGCGAGTGGCTGATTCCAAACCGCAACGGTGGATTGCGACAGAGCAATGGCTTCGAATTTGCGCTACTCGGCTTTTAAACATGCGGCAAGAAGCAAAACTCGTCGTTAAGCTCCCATTCCAGCAGTGGGACAAGTTGGGTCTCCAAAATTGTAGAAGCTTGAAGCGCCCCAGAGAAGATGATCCACAGGATACGGAATCAAGGAAGATGTTCCGGAAGGTTGGTCCTGTCAGAGCTCGAAAGTCTTGCGGTGGTAGACCTTTGGCCCGAAAGACTGCAAGTCACACTTTCCAGTCCGCAGCGCGGGAGGGTTCGAACAGCTTTCCTCGGGAGCCATCAGCGAAGACAGCTGTGGAAGCATCACCCAAGACAAACCTAGAAGCATCACCCAAGACAAATCTGGAAGCATCACTCAAGACAACTCTGGAAAGCGCCGCGCCGCCAGCCTCTGATGTCTTGAGCTTTCGCACACCTGAAAGGCCGGCGGCAAAATCATGCGCCGGTGGCATATTCATACCAGCGCCTGTGAATCAGGATGGCGCTAGTCACAAATATCGATTGGTACACAACGAGAGTTCTGGCTCTGCTAAATTTATATCATACGAGTCGTCACAAGTTTACCGGCCCGAGCTCACTAGTTCAGGTCAAATGGACGAAGGCAGGGTAGAGAGCATGGCTCCAGCAAAGCCTCCTGAAATCATCCCACTCATTAGTGACTCGGAGAAGTCGCCTACGGCTTTACCACCCGGGGCTTCACGTCGCAAACAGGACACTGCGCAAGTCCCAAGGGAAGACACGTCAGCCTCACAAATAACACCTCGCCTTCCTCCATGGCTTTCACAAAAGGTCTGTGCCAAGTTCGAAGCCGAGATCCGCAACACCGACCCATCTACCATGATCAAGGACCTCTTTAAAGAGTGCCCAGAGCTCGCTCCACCATCTGCTTTCGACCGCGAAGCCAAAATTGCCGAAATCAAAGCCCGTCCCAAACGCAAAGACCGCCTGAAACCGCTCAGCGCCAAAGTCGACCGCCAACGCCTCCTCCATGCCCGCCTCGAGCGCCCACGCGACCTCATTCACCAAGAAATCCGCGACTACAAGATGCCGCGGCATTACAAGGCGCCGCCGCCGGGCACGGGGGAGACCTCTAGCTCCTTCGTCTTCGACTCGCTACTGGGAATGACGCAGGACGACGACTTGGAGATGGGGGAGGCGTCGACGGCCGGGGATGCAGACGCGAATGGAGGCGAGGAGAAGGATTATGTAGAGACGATGGAGGAGCTGGTCGGTATACCGCCGCCATGGCGCGTGATGCCCATGATGACTAAGGGCGGTAAGTTGGCGTTCCGCGATCGTGCCGAGAGGGGTGAGAATGGGAGGCTGCCGCGCACGAAGACGGTGTATGATGTTGAGGAAGACGGTTGGCGGATCGGGGAGTAAAGGGATGGTTTGGTGTTGGCTGAAGCGGAGACATGCAGTGGAGAGTGACACCGTTACCGGAGTAACTTGCTTGGAGTTCAGAAGACGAGATTTCCTTTGGATTCTTGCTTCAGGATATGGGAGAAGTGACGCGGCGGGAGATTGGCGGACGACGAGGTTTCCGGCCTTTCTCGCCCAAGTTTAAATGGAATTTCGTGCCCAAGGAATAACAAGGCGGGTCAGAAAGGCAGTCAGAAAAGACAATGATGATCCCCATAGAGTAGATCTACTGACTATGAACTCAGGACGAGATGGTTCGTCCAGCTTCGCGTCGTCCCATTGCGCAGTGCGATGAAACCTGTTTGATAGCTGATGCTTCACTAAATGCAAGCGAGAATGCAGTCAACGCTTTTCTCACTATGTTGCTACTAGGACTTTGCAGGAGAATAATTCGATTGTGCAAAATGCACAGTTGGTACCCCCGGTGCTCTTGGAGACCATGCAACTTTATCCACCCAACTCCGGTTGACCAACATACCAATTTTCTGCAAGCATTCAGTTAAGTTCTGGCTTGTACGCATATCATCAGTCGCGCCATCAAAGGTATCATCCGAGACTCGTGTTCGAGCCAAAACTACCGCCGTCTAAAGACCGGGGGGAGGTGGAACCTAGGTCATGTTTATATCAGTGTGGCCCAGAATCAGCGAATCTACTTACGGCACTGTATCCACCAGGAGGAGGACCCGACGGGGGCGGGGGCGGAGGAGCGTCACC
>JAIFKG010000279.1:0-18538 GCA_020351975.1 Phyllosticta ampelicida | reverse complement strand
CCCCCCCCCCTCTGTTCTTCAATTAAAGGGGCAAATGCCTCGCGGCACACTGCCCCAGTGCGGACAAGGTTTTGGAAGTTCTGACGCGAGCAGCACAGCAGTGTGCTTTCGGACGGACGGACGGACGACGCAAAAACTCGACCTGTTGTCAAGGGTGCCTGCCTAGGCGCCACCACTGTTCGCAATCTCTCGTTCTCGACGCAGTCAAAGGAAGGGCGCCGCCCCGTTTGTCGAAAGCAGAAGAAAGCGGAGGGAAGTGAGGGGTTTGATGCAACCCCGTCTGCCGCTGTCCTCTCTATACATGTAAGATACGCGTCAAGTCATTCATGTGACCTTGCATACTACTTTCTGTGGGCGAAGACACGGTTAGAAGATGGGGAAAAACGAGCCTCTTATGCAGCAGAATGCGGGAATCTGATATAACGATCTAGAGCGGCCACTGAGTAAATGAGAATTTACCGCATCCTTTGAAGGATAAGAGTCAGAACGAGACCTAGGTGCAGTACAGTCAGTCCTTGGATGGGCGCTCCAATTCTTGGAGTGATGCAGGACAACGGGTGCCATTGAGGGAAGTGGAGGGGATGCATACCTTTTCTCTTTTCTGTCCAGGAGCCTCTCGGAGGGCTTTTGAGAGTCAGTGGGAAGAGGGCAGGAGCTCGTTGGTCCTTCTCAATGCGAGCAAGACCCGGCGACACTGCTCTGTGGTGAACGGCATCACCTGACCAATGGCTTTCGCCAACTCCAAATGGCATCACTTAAAAGACGATGTCAGCAGCATATCCACACATCGAAAGCAGGATCGACTCCTGACGCGCGCTTTCCGGGGACTCTTGCAAAACTGAAAACAAACTTGTCCATTTCAACTCCAACCAACACGCAAGTGCCGGACCGACGCATGCCAAATGCCCGCCCACGTAATACGCACTCGAACCCACTACACCAGCACGCATCTGTACCTCAGCGTCCCACTACCCTAGCAGCATTATATGGACACGTGCAAATTAGATAGGCAACATTCCTCTTTCGACGACAGCAAGACGGTCAACCTGGGGTTCAAGACATCGCCCAAAGCACCTCGAAACGATACGACCAAGGGCTTGGATATGCATTCATAGCGCTTGCAGAACAATCCTTCAGTCTTCCTGGTAAGAAATCTTACGCATCTCGCCAAGCCTCGACCGCGCAGCGTTGAGAGCGTTTTCGAGTTGCAGGATTTCGACCTAGAAACGCATGTCAGCGACTGCCGAGCCTTAAAATTGAAAAATGAAGGAAAAAATACCTGCTGTTCCATCTCCCTGACTTTGAACTCGTGGCCAGACAGCTTGGCATAATCAACGGCGTCCTCGCCGCCGTTGTTCCTCTCCTGGATAATCTGCTGCACCTGTCTGACCAAGGCACGACACGCCGCAGTCACGGCCTTGGACGCGGATTCCAGGCGGTCCTGGGTCTTGGACATGAAGCTGGCCTTTACACGACTAGCGGCGACGAGCTGTGCCGTGCTTGCAGCTACGTCGTTGGACGCGACGATGAGCTGCTCCGGCGAATTGCGGCCAGAAATGACGCCGTCGGCCGTTTCAATGAGCATGTTGGTCGACGTGGCGACGGCTTTGGCAGCTGAAATGAGACCCTCGGTCCAGCGGTTGTTCTTCTTGTAAAAGGCGGTACGCGACGACGTTCCCTTGCCTTCGCGTACAATTTCTTGTTGCGACTCGGTTGCGGCCTTGATGAGGCGTGCAATGGCATCGGTGACGGCAATTGCGGCGCCGAGAATGGCATCGTGGATGCGGAGCTCGTACGTCGAGTAGCTGTCGCGGGACTTTTCCTTGAGCTTGTTGAGGCGATCGGCTGCTGCCATGATGGCATTGGCAGCGTTGGTCATCTCGCGGTCGACGAGGTCGCCCAGGTCGCCCTGGTTGTTGGTGATCTTGGTCTTTGGCGCAAAAGCATCGGCAATCTTGGAGAGCTTTTGGAGGTTGAGCTGGACCTCGCTGTTGCCGTTGAGGACAATGTCCGTCTTTTGCAGGTCCTCCATCCCATCGAGGCGGAAAGATTGAAGGGAACGGAAAAAAGTGACAGTCGACTCGGCAGCATGTCTCGCAGCAAAGATGAGCTGATCAGCCTTCTTCTCGTCCGACGCGAATCTAGTCAGACCCTTGGTGTTGCTGAGGACATCAGCAATCGAACCAGAAAAGTTGTTCACCGTTCGGATAATCTCTGAGTGCGTGCTGTTGGGCCCATCCGCGATAAAGTTGTTGAACGCAGTAGAAAATTCCATGGCGCACGAAGAAGCCTTTTCAATCTGAGACAGGACATATGCTCCCGTGGCATTCTGGTTACCTGCCTGCATCGACGACTCGAGCTCATACAGGGAATCATCGACACGCTGGATTCCACTCTGCAGAACCGAATCAATCATATCGTTGATTTTGCGCAGGTTGTCGAGAATCACAGTGTCAATGACACCATCCGTTGCGTGATCAGTCTCGTGCTGGTTCATCTTGAGCTCATTGAGTTCCAACAGGGTCTGATCCATTCCGGCCTTGAAAATCTCCAGCTCATCCTCCTTCTCACGCAGCTGGCGCTCGAGGTCAGAGTCGCCTTCCCTAAACTTCATGGACATGTCGTCGAGTTGGCGAGTCTTGTTGCGTAAAGCCTCCTCGAGGTCTGCAATCTCACGGTTGTGCCTCGAAAGCATCGCAGAAAGCTCGGAGCCCTTTCCGCGCTCTGCCTGATCCGCCCTGTCTTGAGCAAGCCTGAGCTCGCGCTTCAACGTCTCTAGTTCGTCCCTGTAGCCACCCTGGACTCTGTCTTTGTCGTGCAGCGCACGATCACGCTCACGGATCATGTCTGCAAGCTCCAGGTTCTTGGTCTTGAGCTCCCGTTGAAGCTTCTCGCGCTGGTCAATCGCCTCCTGCGCGGAAGAAGCCTTGAGTTGGACCGACTTGAACTTCTGTAACAGCTCCAGATGCTCGTGACGGAGCTGAGAGTACAGCTTGGCGAGTGCCTCGTACTTGCTCCGCCAAGTATTCAACTGCTCCTGCAGGGCGCGAATCTGGTCGTCCTTGGATTGAGACTGTTGCGTAAAGTTTGCTTGAATCTGTGAAAGCTCTCCTTCCAGCGTTTTTACGCGTTGGTCGTACTGTTGTAACATCAGCTGATCCTGCTGGTACTGCATCCTGGCATTGAGGTTTTCACGCTCAAGCTCCGCGAGACGACCTTGTGTCTGTTGAGCGAATTGTTCTCTGGCAAGCTGCTCCTGCGCCAATCTAGCTTGCTCCGCTGCCATCCTCTGTTGCTCCTCAAACTGCCTCTGGGCCTCCAACTGAGACTGCTGCTGTTGTCTTTGGGCATCCTCCCATTGTTGCTGCAGTCTACGTTGTTCAGCCTCGTATTCTTGCTGCTGCCTCTTTTGCTCATCTTTCCAAAACTCGTTGATCGGCTCCGGGTCAATTGCAGAGGCTTTGTGGGGAAGCTCCTCTTCTTTCTTTGGCCTAGCTGGCAGTGCGGGTCTATCCTCATCCTCGGAAAGCAAGTTTGGCGGATCTTGGGGAAGCTTTGGAACAGTAATCAAAGAGGTGAGGTATCTCAGGTTGGAGCACTCGTAGTAAAACTTGACCAGGCGGTAATGCTGGGCGTCGTAGCGTCCGCGGAGTGGCGACAGCGCCTCGTCGTCGCCAAGTGTTGTGTGCATGGCGCGCAGCATGCTCGTGATGAACTTGTAAATGCCATAGCTCTCCTGAACGAGCGGCACCAGCGCGGAGATCCTGCACTCATTGTTTGTCCCGTTGCGGAAGTGCGAAAAGATGAGCTTTTGGAACGAGTCGATCTGGTCCTGCAACGTCATGAGGTCGGAAATCGTCTCGTATCCCTCGTTGGGATCGTTCGTAGATTTCAGGCTGATATACTCCTCATACTCGAACGTGCCATTGAACTCGGGGTGTTGGCGGTGAAAGGCGAGCTTGGCCAGGAGAAAGTAGACATACTCTTGGATCAGAGGGGCGTATCCTGTGCATCCACAGTCAATCTAATTGCTCGCAACCAGAAAAATATATGTCGCGTGCTCGCTTGGAGGCGACTCGTGCGAATATCCTCGACCAAATGCGATGATGACGTACCCCTGAGTCCCTCTCCACCGGCGACGCCTCTCTGCAGGCTTTCGAGGAAGCCAATGTGTGCCTGAGCCTGCTTGAGGACGATGGGGTGTCCCTCCTGGAGTACTTTGTGTATCGTAATGAGCGCCTTGAATGTCTGGACCTCGTCGGCCAGAACTGGTTGCCTGCGTCAAGCATCAGAGGCCTGTCTCTGCGCCAGAGTGCACACACCAATGCTTACACTTTCATTCCCGCCCAAAAGGAGTCAGAGTTCTTGTGATCCCATGTGTAGACGATAGCGGCGCGGACATGTTTCCCTGGCATATATATCAACATAGCTCGTGGTGGGCGAAGCGAAGCGCAAGCTTACGTTTCGGCGCGGTCTCGTCTAAAGAGGATGGCTGTCAGCGCTCTGGTGGCACAAGTATAAGATACGGATAGCTCACCAATGCTGGTAGCTTTGCGGATGTTGATGGCAAGCTCCGACTCCTGTCCTCCGTTAGCACACTTGGTTGCGCCAAGAACAAGTCATCGAGCGCGGATTCAAGCTTACTTGCTTGCCCATATCAACGTTTCGCGAGTTGTACATGTTGGGCGCTTTAGGCAGCCTGCGGCGGAACCAGGCGCGGTAATCGGGGGTGGACGGCGGGGAGGTGACAACCTACACGCAGCCGGGGCGCGGGCGTTTGGAGAATTGGAGGGATTCTGGGAAGAATAGCAGTGGGAGCAGTGAAAAAGGGTATCAAAGAGGCAAGAAACAAGTAGAGAAACAGGGCGGGGGCACCTGACGATGGTGGATGAAGCTCTGGTGTTCTCTTGCTGCGGCCTGCTGGGCTCGGGGGGAGCAGCCGACTGGATCGTCGCCAAGATGCGGCGCCACGGACGTGCGTCAGCGCTTCCTCTTAATGTCGCCAGCCCGTGGCAGCCTAAAGCCTCAATTTCGAGGCAGCCATACACACACTCATCCATCACCTCTGCACGTCTTCGTGGCCTATGATGTCGCTTCTGTCTCGGCCGCTGCCAACGGCGCCTTGCAACCCATCATCGACATGATGCATCTGCAAATGTGCTTCTGCCCGATAATCGTCGCCGCAGACGCCCGTAATCTGGATACGGATCAATTCGCCATTCTGATTAGTTGGTCGTTGAAGCTATGAACAGGAAGTGAACTTCTCTCCCCTTCCAACTTCTTCCTCATATCATCTCCTACGTCCGGCTCACGGCATCATGGTCACATTCAACGAGTTGCTCGGCACCCGCGGATAAACTTCAAACGTTAAGACAACCGGCTGCTTCGCGCTGCTCACAGCCTGCACAGCCGCGCCCTCGAGTATGACATGGCTGTCGTCCCACATCCACCGGCTCGAATAAGTCATGCGGCCCTTCTCCAGCGGTCCGAACCACTGCGTGTAGTCGTCAATCAGAATCGCCCCGTCTTGCTTGAGCGCTCGTGCGGCTGCAAGCTTCTTGAGACCCATGTAGACAATGCGAATCTTGTATTCCCCAGAGCCTGCACCCTTTGCTGATACCGTGTGGTTGCCGATGATTGGGACATTCCAATGCACGGCTTGGATGGTGAAGGGAGCGACGGCTGAGTTGAACTCCAGGGCCAAAGTGGCCTTGATTCCGGGCGCGCCGCCAGCGAACATGGTCGGCAGCAAGCTCTTCTTGAAGACCACATTGGATCCGTCGACGCTGATGTCGGGGCCTTGAGTCAAGGCCTATCCAGGCTTGGTGATGCGGCTAATTTGGTTGCCGTTGAAGATGAAGGGGATTTTCTGATCGCTTGCAGTGTCGTTTCCTTTCTGCCAGATGTACGCAGAGCTCGACTGCGTCGTCGTCTGGTTGTCCGTGGGGCTACCCGCCAGCGCATTCGCAACTCCGGCCGCCGCACCCATGAAAATATCAATCGCCGACTGGACCTGCCACAAGTTGGCATTGCGGTCAAAGAAGCCCTGCCCGTTGTACTAAAGAGCAGTTGACGTGCTATACTTCTTTGCCCTCGACACCAACGAGTAAAAATATTTCCAGCGCGCTGCGGATTCCGTGTTGACCGTCGAAGCAGCCCACTTTCCAATCAAATGGAGACACCTGAAAAGTTGCCACGGAATCCGCCTTATCGTCGGCCGATCCCCAGGCGGAGAAGATGAAAGGCGTACAGTGAGTAGTAGTGGGACTGCAGCGCCCAGGGGTTGCTCTACGCGCCATTCGGCCGCTGGATCCATTGGCTAGTCTTTGCCGCGTCTTCGCCTAGTCCGACGAGTTTCACGACGCGCTTATTGTTTAATCAACAGCATCATTGATTGCCTGGAGGAAAATGTCGTTCAAACGGTTCATTTCAGCGCCATCATCGGTCGTTGAGCCCGCCGGCTCGTTGAGGGGCTCAAAAGCAACAAGCTACGACCTGCATGCCAACTTGATACCCATCTGGAACCAGAAATTGTTGTTGAACTTGTCTTCTATGGAAGAGCAGTTGGCAGATTCGTTGAGATTGGCCCAAATCCAGCTATGGTGGTGGACGTTGACGATGGCGCAGAGGCCTCGGTCCGTCATGATGTCGATGACAAGCATGCATGAACTACCAAAGGAGCCGCCTTGGCACAAAGTACCGCAATCGCTCTCCCAATCCCGCAACAGCATCAAAACATCGCATCGCATCGCATCGCATCACACCTGGTCAGCGCCGCGCCGTGGTCCGGCCCGTTAAGCGCAACATTAAAGTTATCGCAGCCGAGCAGGGATAATCCCCGCTAGTTGCGGCTCTCGGAAGAGGGGGTTTGTGGATGGCGTTTGAAACGGATGGACGAGAGAGCCGGGATGAGACGGTGCCGTGTGGGCACTGGATAGGGAGGGACGAAGCGAGGTGAGGTGATGGCCGTGGCTTCATCCAGGCTAGCAAGCGAGGTACAGGGAGGGCATCGAGTTTGGTGCGGGTAACTGACCATCATGCGACGGGTACCTAGGCCGAGAGGCTTTTCCGGTCGTGCCTACTTGTCTACTCTTGGAATGCAAGTAGACGGATGCATTTCGTGTGTGCTAGCTACGTGCCAAGGCCTGCTGACTTTATGTTTTCATGGTCAGGTGAGGATATAAGCCTTCCTTTCGCCGCGGGACAAGTGGCAGAGGGTCATGAGAACATGCAGAAGATTGGCAGCGTTCCTACCTACCCCGGCTCAATCGCGCAGGCTGCTCTTTTACGGACGCAGGCTTGTCTGTATAAGCCTATCAAACGAGAGCTTCCTGTATCAAAGTACGAGAACCATTGGTGAATGCCTTCGAGGGGTGTCAAATAAAAGCAAAGCCCGAATCCCATCTCTCTCGCTTCTCCAGGGTTCCTGAACTTACCACTCAGCAAAGTAGCAAGATGGCAAAGAGGACATCAACCGTAGGCACAGAGTGCAAATACAACAGACGAGGCGCTCTATCAAATCATTCTCTATTACGCGACCAGTATCGACGTCAAAACCAGAATCTCACCTCGACTATTGAGGACATCCAGTTGTCTAGTAAAGAGATTCCCCGCTCTATCGTCAGCGCGCTTATAGCATCAGATTAGCCGCCAGTTTTCTTCCAGGATAGAAGTGAGCGAGCAAGCAAGGAGAAAAGAAAAAAAGAAGAGCCGTCACGCCTCGTTTTCCACCACCCACAGCTAGACTACGAGTTCAAAATAGATACACACACTTCGTTTCCTTTGTCCTCATTATATCATGAATCACCGTCAAGAAAGCACCATCATCGTCGTCATCGGCGACATAGCCCGAAAAGAGAAGACCGTAATGCAGAAAAGAAACCCGATCGCTGAGGACTTTTCTGTTTGAAATGATCATTCGTGTTGTTTGAGTGAATGGAAGAAGAGCCACAGAGAACTCGTCCTCCTTTGGAAAGAATCGATCTGCGTAAACTGCCTCTGCTGCGAACGACTCGTTTTTTAAGATACACAAAGTGTACGTAGAACTGACTACTGACTACGGAATGAAAGCAATAGGGAAACGGCGGGAAAATGAAGAAAAGCCAAAGATAGCAAAGAGGGGCAAACAAGGGAGAGCTACCACTACTGTCGAAAGGAGAAAGAAACATCAAAAGTCAAGGTGAAATAGAAAAGAAGAGATCAGGAGCCTTGTACTTGCATCTGTTCGCCTTCCAAACACCATTCGCCAAATCAGGGCCGTCGTCTTGTGATGGAATTGCGCCCGTCAATCAGTTGAAAAGTCAGGCTAAGAAGGCAGGTTGTGTAAACCATCTTAAGTAGACCGCCGTGAATTCCGTCAGACATAAAGTCAGGAGTGTGAGAGATGAAGTCGGGAGACATCGTCTACTCGGGTCGTGGCCGCTTTGCTCCATGAGGATTGCCCCAGGTGCCGTCACCGCCGGGCTGCTGGTTGAAGAAGGCCGGGTTGAAGTGTCCTTGGCCACCGGCGCCGAAACCTCCTATCGAAACATCAGTAATATGTCCAAATGTACATCGAGGATGGAAAATGAACTTCGCATAAACGCTGAGCCCCAAAGACTGCTGGCAAGGTGGCCTTGCTGACGATTTCTGTCACCACGTCTTGTTTCTGGGGTCGGAGATAGAGGCGAAGTCCATGTCGATTCTGGGGCCACCGTCTCGCCACCACCTCGGAGACCAGCTCGGTGAACACCTCGGCGGTGGGATGACGATTGGATTTCGTTGTTTTGTTGGCTTTGGGTCATATACTGACCTTGCATGCCGCCCATGCCCATGTTCATGTTGCCGCCCATGCCGCCCATGCCTCCCATCATGCCAGGGCTCATGCCCATGCCTCCCATGGGCCCCATGCCGCCCATCATACCAGGATTCATGCCTGTGTTCATGCCACCTCTTCCACCACGGCCGCTCATGCCTCCCCGCATACCTCCCATCATACCGCCGCGGTTGAAGTTGTTGTTGAAGCCCATGTTGTTCATGGTCATTGGGTTGCCGCCGAATCCACCCATGGGGCTGCCATAGCCGCCGGTAGGACCCATGCCCCCGCTCATGGGGTTATTAAATCCACCGCGGTTGTACCCCATGTTGTTCATTCCCCCCCGATTGAAACCGCCACGGCCGCCGCGGAACCCGCCGGCGGCATTGGAGCCCATGCTCATGTTCGAATTACCGGTGAAAGATCCAGATGACGAGCGATTATCGCTGCGGTTACCATCTTTCCTGTTAGGAACATCCTTAGGTAGTGTGCGGTAAGGGTTAATATGGGGCGCGTGGTAGGACGCGCTGTGCTTCTTGGTGTATTGCTGGCCCTGGCCGAATGATTCAATCGTCCTCTTGAGAGCGGTCGCGGCTTGCGGGGAGGAGAGCTCAACAAAACATTGTCTGCATAGACGTCAATACCAATGTTAAGTGTGAGCGAGGGGGGAGAAATGAAAGGAAAACAGAGCCATACCCTTTGCTTTTGCCGTTGACTTTGTGTTCATTAAATGTGATTTCAACGAGCTCATCCTCACATCCACTTTGGTTTGTCCAGCCGCGAATGTCGTCTTCATTGGTCCACCAGTGGAGATCGCTGATCAGTAGTGCGGTCGTGGCATTGTTGTCCAATGGACGGTCATCGGCGCCTTCCTTACGCTTAGTGCCCTGAGCTACCGGTGCTTGCCTTGGCGGTTGGAGCTGATTCTGCGACGATCCGCCTGTACTAGAGATTTGTTGAGTCTCGTCTCCATTTGCTTGTGTACTTTCATCTTGCTGTGGGCGTGCGTTTGGTGCCGCGCCATTGGATTTCGAAGTATCCTGATCAGTTGCTTGATGCGCATCTGGCATAGATTCAGTATGGCCTTCGACATTAGAGCCTTGGGTATTGTTGGAATTGTCCTGCTGGAAAGATTCTTGAGGCGCGTCATCGCCATAAATATCGATGTCGAAGTTGTCGTCGTCGGCCATTGTGAACGTCGGTGTGCAAAAAGGACCGTGAGCCCTTGAATTGAGTTTTCTTGTTCGGATTAGTTTGCCCTAAAATATTTGATTCTGCTTCGAGGTGCACAGGAAGTACAGAGAGAATGTCTGCAGACGTTGAGGTTTGATCAGCAACGTAAGTACAGAGGGCAGGAACAGCCATGGTCCTGCACCTTCCCCCCGCAGAGAACCAGAAGAAGAGAGTTTGGAAGAAGTAAGAGAGCGCAATAAGGAGAAGGAGCGAGGTACATGCGGTGCGAAGATGGTCATACGTACACTTCCCAATCGTGCTCGGCAGAAACAAATATCGAAATCGGCTCAATGTGTGATAGAGTTTGATCTCCGGTTACCTCTGTGGTAGACGCTGGAGACAAAAAGAGTTGGAGGTGTGATGAGTGAAGAGACAGGCCTGATGTTTGTGATGATGCGCGGGTCCTCGCGTTCTGACAGGTACAGGATGGCAGCCCTTGAATTCCGGAAAGACAACGCCAACTTCCTTTGCTCGCGTCTTTTCCCTCTCAAATACGTCCACAGGATCCAAGAGGAATTGATGGATACGCGCTGTCCACCTGGCACCGTGATCTTCGCGGACGTTGCCGTAGTCAGTAGAAAGGCGCCGTGCGTGGGGAGCTTGGTGCGCCGCGGCTTCGATGCGGGAGTCGAGGGAATGACACAAGCAGTTAGAGTTAATGCTTGAGGGGCTTCTGCGGATAGTCAGCTCGACGGATGTAATTCCAAGGACACGACGGATAGGGTGCGTACCTCGACAATGGTGGCTGGTGGAGAGAGTCGAAGGGACGGGCAGGTGAGGGCGCGGCAGGCCTGCGCCATCAAAGCTCGGGTGCTCGAGTTAGCGGCTTGGCACCCTCAGCGATCAGCTGCCCGTGCTGACTGACTGCGAAGTGGCGGAGATGCTGCGCTGCAGGGTTCCCGAGCGGCCAGATTGCCAGACTCACCACCAAGAAGTCCCACGCGCAACCCATCATCAACCGTCTACCACCAACTCCTCCTGCACTCGTTTGCTCCTCTGCTCCGTCGTCGCCATGTCTGACCAACTCAAAGAAATCGCTGACGTCCCCAAGGACTTCATCAAGGACGGCACACTTTTCATCAACAGGTTCGTTGCCCCTTCGCACGATGCGTCTCCTGGTCTTCAAATTGGGTAGCATTGTATACTGACTTTATCCCAGGTGCACCAAGCGTACGTCCCTCTTATTGATTTTCAGCACCTGGACATGTCGTTCGCGTGCCTCGACAAGGCCGCTTGCGCCCTTTACACGTAAACCAAAGCTGTAGACAAGTATGGGCTAACACCTCAACCAGCCGACAAGCGCGAGTTCATTAAGATTTCGCAAGCCGTCGGCATTGGATTCGTCGTCATGGGCGCTATAGGCTACCTTGTCAAGCTCGGTACAGCTCTCCAGGCCTTAGCCAACACACTCGGCAGCATACTGACACGGCGTGCGCAGTACACATTCCTGTAAACAACATTCTCGTCGGAGGCGCATGAACATCCCAGAAATCATTTGTAACTTCGAAATGCTGTGTGAATGGGTGCATTCGGGAAGTAGGGAGGTCTGATGATACCAATTCGTTCCGGGAGGAGAGCGAACTCTGTAAGAAATTATACGCAACGGGCATGTTGGAGTTCGGATACACTGGATTCAAAAGCCACAAACTGTCCAGGAGTGCTCCTGAGTCAAGCCATTTCTGTCCAAGTCAGGTGCGCAAATCTGAGGCAGTCTTTGCGCATTTAGTGTGCGGGAATTAAAGCAAAGCAGCCATCGCTCTAAAACTTGTCGATTGGTGCTATACAAGCTATCCACTGCACCTCCAATCCGTTGACCAACGCCTTGAGAGAACCGAACCCGTCCACGAACATCCACCAGTAATGCTTCCAGTCCCAGCCGCCAAACGAAAACCAATCCAAAAACACGACTATCCAAACCCGTCTTCTGCGGAAATAAAGTGTCGAAGAATGTTCCTGTCTGAAAATCACTAGTCATCGTCGTCCGCCATCCTTCTTATGGATCTCCTGAAAAGGCTTGCGGGTCGTCGCTCAGCCGAGCCATAAAGAACTGGGTCATGCTTCAGCTCGGCATTTACGCGTTGGCCCATGGCAGGCTCCCCTTCATCCTCTTCCACCCCATCGTTCCACGTGTGCACGGTACATGTGCCGAGCGAGGTGCCCCAACCATTCCATGACGTTGCTGTGAAAGTCTTGATTAGGAAAAGTTGGTTGGAAAAAATGTCGTCAAGGAAGCACTCACCAGCGATGACAGGTGCGTTGGGATGCCAACTCGCATCTCTTACACACGTCTGCCACTGTCCTCCATTTCGACCAATAAAGTCATAAGTCTCAGCCAAAAGGTCCGCATTTCTTGGTCTGGAGTTGCGGGTTGCGTTGAGCACGTCGACCTTGCCAGCCAGCGTTGCATCCATGTTCCAAATGTGCACCGAACCATCGTAACTGCCCGAGTAGACGTATCGCGAATCTGTGCTGCCAGGTGGAGAGAAATGGCAGCGAATCAGGGTTTTGAGTATACTGTGTCCACGGAAAGTGACCAGAGAGCGGTCGTGCGGATGAGGACGGTACTCAGACTCATCATATGAGCTGGTGCGGTACTCGAAGCCGGTCGTGTAAGCGTTGATGTCGATGTTGTGGGCATCGTGGGCGCTCATCATGTTTCGTAGATCCCACAGTTTTGCTGTTTGATCTTTGCCGTTGCTAAGAACGTAGCGCCCGTCACCTTTGCTGTCAACGTACGTGATACCCTCGGTATGGCCGAGGAAAACACCAGCGCATTTGCCGTCTCCCATGCTCCGACGATCCCAAACTTTGATGGTCGTATCATCTGAGCCCGAGTAGAGAACGTGCGGTGAGTTGGGGTCGCCGTAACACACGGCATTTACATCATCATCATGCCCTGGGATACGGAGGATTGACTTTCGTTGTTCAATGTCGTAGACGTAAACAGATCGATCTCCTGTGCCCGCTACGATTTCTCTGCCGTCGCCAGAGAATCTCAGAGACCAAATCTGTAAATATGTATTAGCCCTCGTTGCGTTTATCCTGGAGCAAAGCTTACGCCGAAGTAGCGATGCGCGTGGAAGCCTCTTCGGTCCCTAAAGCCCGAGCTGGAAAAGTCAAGCAAATGTGGATCGGAATTATCATTGGGGTCTGTCGGTGCCAGACAGACGACGTTGCGTATTGAGCTGTACGCAAGGAACTTGTTGTCTGGGCTCAAGGAGGCATCCGTAATCGTCCACTGGCCGAAGGGGTATTCCACGGTCTACGAAAAGTCAGAGATTGAGCCCTAAAGATATCAAGCTGCGCAGACCTTGTAGTACTTCCACTTGTACGGGTTCGATGTGTCGTACATGCGTACTTTGAAGTCCTGGGCACAGGAAAAGAAGAAGTTGCCATCATTGGAGAATTGTCCGGAGTAACATCGCGCATCGTAATGAATGATGGTATCGGCCTTGGAGGATGGTATTAGGCTTTGTGAAATGATGTTGTTACTCAGCTTTTGACGTCCTGCGCATCCCAGGCCAAGCTCTCGATGGATCAGTCTGTAAGCCAGTTTCTTCTTCCGTGTATACGAGTCGAGCGGTCTCTCGTTTGCACCAAAAGTCCCCGAAGCAATCAGTTTGCGTCCCTCTGCACTCGGAGGTTTCTCAAATGCCTTGCGGCCTTTGCGCTTTCTCCTTGCACCAAGACCCCCGTACCCTGTGTTGTCGGTTTCGGAATCCTCATCATCGTCTACTTGTGCACGTCTTCCTGAAGTATGATCGGCGAATATACGACGGAGGCCTGCATGGCCCAGCAGTTGCATTATCTGCTCCCTCGTAACTGGTGACTATTAGCCAAAGATCATGACGTCCAGGCAGCTTCGGCTGGGTACTGTAGATTGGTTGTGCGCGGTGCTCTTCAGACACGTCCTCGTTGTCGGGATTTCCCGTGAGTGCTTCAAAATCAAGCGCCACATCGCTCAGACTCTCCTCTGCATCTGAGGAATCATTGGTCAACCGCAACGTCCACCAATTCGGCGGCGACGTGGAGTATTTACCGTGGTAGTCACCGTCGTCATACTCATCGTCCATCAGGTCGTCGTCTTCGCCTGGTCCAGCAGGAACATAGTCCCTGTCATCGGCGTCGGTCTCATCCATCCAGCCTGCCTCGATTGAAGCATCGCTTGCATCGTTGTCGCCGGGCAGGGATGTCGCGGAACTGCCGTTGAATCCCAGGGGAGTGTCGCGCATGACGGCTGCGGATTGCAAATGTGAGAACGGACAGCGCTCGGCGTAGTCCTGGCAATAAAAGATCCTGTGGCGAGCATGAACGCGAGAGGTAGGGAAGATGTTGCGTGGTAGGACGTACTCGATGACAGCGATGCGATGGAGCGGAAGCTCATACGAAGACGCCCGCTGGGCGGCGATAGCTTAATTCCGTCCACTGCAGTCTCTCCACAGTTGTGCTACCCGCCGGGAAACAGCCGGTGCGGTGCTATCCGCTGCGAATCGGCGGGCCTGGAAGGGAGCACATGGTCCGACCGGAGCCGAGGCGTTTCCGGAGCAAGTATTTAGTAGCGCAGATAGTATACCAAGCGGATACCATTCGCCGCTGCGAAGTTACAGCAACAATGACTTTTGCGCTTCACTGCCTCCACACGTCTCACTAACATGATAATCGTTACGATCATTGGTCTGATTCGCTGCAATTCCAGTTGTCGGGTCGGTGTGCATGTAGCCCGTCACCTGTCATGCCGACAAGCCTGGCTTTAAGGCAAAGGCTCAAAGAGGACTGGATCAATCCTTGGTTGAATACATAACCACTAATACTCAAGTCATTATGATTTCTAGCAGCAGCCTCGGTTTCTGTGCTCACGATAAGAGCATGTCGTTGAGGCCGGGCTCGAGAGAATCCATCGTCTACGACGTGCATGGGACGGGTTGTCGCGGACAACTCTTCCGCTCGAGACCAGCACTCATTTTCCAATTGCTGTGGCGGTCACTACCCGTATGACCCTTAAGGATGGAGTGCTCCAGGTGATCTGCTTGACGTCTTATTCGGACCTCACCATGGTACCGAGTTGCCAAATACAAAAGCGTACGACACAACAATGCTGCTCATGGAGACATGGTAGGAAATAACGACAACTCCCAAATGCTTGTGGTCGCCCGAATCAGGGGCCAGTCCAGCTGAATCTTGATGGCTAGCCCCCGCGGAGAGCTGGTGACTGCGTCTTCTGCAAGACGCTATCAATGCTTTATGAAGGGTCTACTCGACACATCGTCCAAATTGGTGAGCGCTACTTGAGATTATCTCAACAGAACCGCATCTGCCATCCAGCCTTGTCAACCTCAGGATGCAAGAGGCCATGTTTGCCGAGGTGCCCGGAACTTTAGGCCGACTCGCTGACGTCGAGCTAACAATGCTCAAAATTTAAAATCGACGACACCCGACGTTGACCAATTCTCAGCCCGTCATCCCTGCCGTTCGTTCGACTTCGAAACCCCCCAATAATCTCGAATCGTTATTACAGCTTCTAGGTTGGCCGACCGTGCGCGCAATATCGTGCAGGAGCGATGCGCCTCTCATCGTTCTATCCTGGCTTTTAAGATTCCCCGCAGCAACAGCTTACAAACACCCCTCGCGAAGGTGCAAGTCGACTATGCGAACAAGCAGTCTGCTTCAGGTTTCAATCAGTTTTGGAAGGGAAAAGCTCAGGTGAAGACGTCTTGAAAGCCCGCTCCGCAGTGATGGACAAACTGCAAACAACGTTGGACGGCAAGCAGAGCCGTGACTGAATCATCCTGAGCAGTCGAGCAATATTCGCGTTCCAGGTAGAATGTTTCAATTGTCGGCAGCGGGAACTGCTACAATCTTCCAACTGGTCGCCCTACATCGCCAAGCCGACCTTCTGGACCCTTGTACCCCGGATTTTCGACGTCGTGTGCAGGGTTGAAACGTTTCGAGAGCAACTTGCCCACAGCATCGGCGCAGGCACGAGCAACAATGGACCTCAATGTCGGCGTCATCACCACATAAAAGCTGCGCGCTAGAGCTGAATCCACGTCTAGCAAGAACGCATCATATCAAACTTGCGGAAGAGGCCGCGATTGCGGTAGGGGATGCATGTGCCGCAGAAGTGTGGTTAACAGCCGGCCGGGCCTGGTGGTGGAGTGATGGACCTCCCGTTCAGATGAGACTCCAGGTGCTCGTCGCCTGATGCGGGAGCGAAGCGGGGAAAAGTATAGCGGCGGTGTGGATATTGCTGTAAATCACATCCCGGCAAGGAGAGCAAACCGAGGGCGAGGTTCAGTAAACTTATTAGTTGTGCTGTACGCCGATTTCTCACATGTCTTCCGTCCCAGATATTCTTTTTCGTTTTTTTGTTTTTTGATTCATCACGCTTCTTGTCACTCTTTCAAATATGCATACTTTGCAGGTCATTTCGTCATTCTTTTTGCTTCTCGCGGGGGCACAGGCCCAGAAGAAGTTCACCATGAAGCCTGAGAACCATCCCAAGCTTCCGACTTTACGATGCACCAAGGACAAGGGCTGTGTCACGCAAAACACCGCCATCGTCCTGGACTCGAACTGGCGTTGGTGCCACGATCAGAGTGGATCAAACTGCTACACGGGCAACAAGTGGAACGAGCAGTATTGCAAGGATGCCAAGTCCTGCACCGAGAAGTGCGGCCTCGATGGCGCCGGTGACTATGAGAGCACCTACGGCATCTCGGCCAAGGGAGATGCCCTCACCATGAAGTTTGTTACGCAGGGTCAGCAGAAGAACGTGGGCGGGCGTGTCTACTTATTGGCGCCCAACAGCGACGACAAGTATGACATGTTCAAGCTGAAGAACAAGGAGTTTGCTTTCGACGTAGATGTTTCACAATTGGGTTGCGGTATCAACGGAGCCTTGTACTTTGCCGAGGTGAGTGGAGCCTCCCTGCTGTCAGCGTATGTTGCTCACCAAGGCTCAGATGGACGAGGACGGTGGCAAAGGGAAATACCCATCCAACGAGTGCGGTGCTGCATATGGCACTGGCTACGGCGACACTCAGTGCACACATGATCTCAAGTGGGTCAACGGCGAAGCCAATTGCGAAAACTGGGTGCCGTCGCCAAGCGACCCGAACGCTGGCACCGGCAAGTACGGATCATGCGCATCGGAGATGGATGTGTGGGAGGCCAACAAGATTTCGGCGGCTTACACACCGCATGTGTGCGAGGAGAAGGTCAAAGGACAGTACCGTTGCGAGGGGGTCGAGTGTGGCGACAGCCCCCAGAACCGCTTCGGCGGTGTTTGCGACAAGGACGGCTGCGATTTCAACAGCTACCGCCTGGGCAACGAGAGCTTCTACGGCGAGCGCGAGCTTGTCGACACAAGCTCAAAGTTCACCGTCGTCACGCAATTCTTGACGGTAGACGGCACCGAAAGCACGCCGTTGAAGGAGATCCGCCGCAAGTACATCCAGAACGGCAGGGTCATCGAGAACTCCAAAGCCGACGTCCCCAACCTCCTGCCCTACGATTCCATCACCGACGGCTTCTGCGCCGACCAGAAGCGCATCTTCGGCGACCCGAACGACTTTGGCAAGAAGGGAGGTCTGCCGCGCATGGGCGACGCCTTTGACCGCGGCATGGTTCTGGTCTTGTCTCTCTGGTACGTCGCCCGTCCCCCCCCCTTTGCACCCGATTCGCGCAATCGCCGTTGTTGACTCAGCCTGTAGGGATGACCACCAGGCCAATATGCAATGGCTCGACGGCGCTTACCCGCCCTGCGCCCCGGAGGACAAGCCTGGCGTGAAGCGCGGCACCTGTCCCCGCAATGGAGGCAAGCCTTCAGAAGTCGAGCAGCAGCAACCGAATGCGCAGGTCGTCTATTCTAACATCCGATCGGGCGACTTGGACTCGACCTACCAGTTGTGACGAAGCCGCAAGTAAAGCTGGACCTCTGCTTCCGGAGATGAGATGTGAGATGGGATTGGTGATATACATGTTTCCTTCGCTTCGTTTCGACACTGTGTGTCTGCCCGCTCCGGTAATGACATGTTCAGTCGTGGGAGGGCCTTGACGCATTTTGTTGCTGCATTTACCGACGGATGTATATGCACAGAAACAGAACCTGTACAAAAACCGAACAGCATGCTGCAATCTACAGCTCTTGGGTCGAGATGAGCCGGTCTTCGTTTTTGATTGTGTAGAGCAATGTACAACTACTTCCCTCAAGCAAATGTCTGCGGGCCCGCCTTTTTGTGGCCACTCGCTTGTAAACGAGCCAAGACTGCCTGCGGGCGTCGAACGGGTGTAGGTGACGCCTTACCCTGAGGTTTTCCGGCTGTCCACACGTGACGACTTGCCGCCAAACACTGCCCCTTTTTCTCAGCACAAAGGGAAGGGGGAGGAGTGGGGGGGAATCCCCCCACGGAGATGTGGCTCGCCACACTTGAGTCTGTCATATGCCTCTAGCCGGCCAACGACGACTTCTTCAGTCAGCATTGCTCATCCGAAGACGAAAAAAATCAAAAA
>JAIFKG010000278.1:0-17124 GCA_020351975.1 Phyllosticta ampelicida | reverse complement strand
CCCGTTCCCCCTCTCCCCCTCTCCCACTCTCCCGTTCTCCCTGGCCGCCGCTCTCCCCGCGCGCGATTCACTGTCTCAGCCCTACTCGCCCACGGCGCTCCCTGGAGCCCGAGCACCATTCCCGTACGGCTGCGATGCTTGCGGTGCGTTGCGTCCAATGCGATTCGTGCTGCCACCCGTTCTGCATGCACGCAGCAGCCACTCGGTTGCATCGCCATGTCAAGGACCCTGATCGCCTCCTCCGCCCTCACACGGCGACGGCGACGGCGACGGCGACTCTGGTAGTTGCAACGCCATGGCGCCATTGTCTGTCTCGCCCGTGTCTTGTTTGCACGTTGCAACTCCCGTCTCGGCTCGCTCTCCCTTGTGCGTGCTCGAGTGACCGGTCTGCGGGTCTGCTGGCCTGCTGGTCTCCTCGTCTGCCCGTCTGCCCGTCCGCTCGTCTTCACCGTACTTTTAGAACGGCGTCCGACCCTCCGAGCCCGTCCAAGGCCCCTCCCTCTCGCCGCGCGCTGTCGTGGCTTACGCGGTCATCTGCCAGTAAATCCCGCGCTGCCAGCCCTCATTCGTTCCTCTGCCCAACCTGCAGGGGCTGTCCGTACAAGCGCCGCAGCCGGCAGCGCTTCAGCTGCAGCTGCCGGCAAGAAACGCCGTGGTCTTAGCCTTTGCGTTTCAACTCTGCCAGCGTCTTCTTCAGCTTGCCGTTGTCGCAGTGGCGCACAGAAACGGTCGGCGCAGCCTTCAGCCACCATCGCCTTGCAAGGATTCGAGTTCGGGAGTCCATGTGCCTGATGTGATCAAAGCCTTCTTGCGCCCTCTCTTCCCGCGCCGACGTCATCGGGCATAAGCATAGCTCGATACTCACCACTGGCTTTGCCGTCTGATTGTCAACACCCACTTTACCCATGACTGCTCGGCCACGCTCGCATTGCCCACTGCGCATTGCGTCACTCCAATCGATGCTGCTTCCCCGACATGCCTCCTCGCCCAGCCACCCCAACCAAGTACCATTCCTCTTCTCAATTGTCCATGGGAAGAAGAATGGCACTTGGTCTTCGGGCAGCCACCCGAGACCATGCGCCAACCTTTCTTCTTTGGGAGCCTTTGCGCCAGAATCGTCGCATCCGTTTCCACCGTCTTGACCGTCTTGACCGTCTTGACCGTCTTGACCGCAATTCTGTCCAACTCGACACCACACGCCTGTCCGCGTCCCAGTCTCGAGTGCGCGTGGGGCTCGCTTCGACCTTCTCCGCATGTTCCAACCAGTCGGCGTCGGATGCAACCGGAGTCAGCCTCTCCGTATGTGTCAGTGATGGCCAACGGCACTCGACTCTCCGCCGAGTGCGTCGAGTCGATTCCCGCGCTCTTGGTTTTGCTGCACGTCACCTTCAAGCCATTGCTGTGGAGATTCGTTAACAGTCAACTTTATCAACTTGGAAGCTTCGGACAGTTTTTGCTAAAACATTGTTGCCACCAATGATACCAGCGTGAGCCATGTTCTTCTTCAGGCCCCGTTTCATGGTGCAGTTATGGTGTATTTCATCTTCTGCTGTTCCCCAAATTCTACGCTTCTCGGCGAGCAAGGTGGCTTTCAGAAGCCGGAAATCATTGAGGCTCTCCTTAACGTTGCACCTGCTGGATTCTTGCTGCTATGCATTATATAGTTCTAGAATGCCCTCGCACATGCAGCCATCAAAAGGCTCAAATGTTTTTGTCAAACGCTGTACAATTTGCTGCAGTCCGTCCGAGCTCCATGCATGCAGATGGTTCTGTTCCCTGAGATTCGTGCATTTACAGGGTGGCCCTCGCAGTCAAAACAGCGACTTGGCCATTGGCAGCTAGGGCAATTTCCAAGCCTTCGAGGTCCGGAAGCTCTCAACTCATCGCTTTTTCCAGCAACTGCTTAGCCGCAAACCCAACTGTTTGGCTCTCGCGTGAGCAAATCTTTCGGATCAATCAACGGCGGCAAGCAGTCCGTCCTCGGATCGACACCAACGCGTCACTCCGTTCTCTAAAAACCTTAGGGCGTCTTTAAACGTAAGGGGATTGGCACGAATGCCAGCAGCATCAAATCTGTCGCCGATTGTTGATGCTGCACGAAGGTGGTTGGCACCGATGTTGAGCAACCTTCATGCAGTGGACCATGTGGCACGAATCTAGCAGCGATGCTCCAGTTCTGCTTTCTCACCACCGCTGAACGGCTTCCCACGACACCCCCGACCGGAGCGCCGTGGAAACTCAAGCACTGCGCCATGCTTGGCAACCTCCATTGAAGACAATGCTTAACTTTGGTCGCCGTTTACCAACATCTTTGCCGAGGAACCAGATGCGCGCCCTCAACCAGCTGTCTGCGGTGGGACTAGATGCTTCTTCTTTGTTCATCCACCACACCACCCCGCCTTATGAGGGTCGGCCGATCGCCTTCGCATTGGCTGCTCTCTACGTTCACCCCACTCCTCGACGGCACGAGGAACGCCTGTCTTGCACGCGTGTCTACGGACTGGGGCCGAAAGATGACCGCCGAGCCCGCATCTTGTCCCTTGCCGCTGCCTGCGTCTGCAGCGCTTCGCGCGAGCGGCCGTGGCGGAAGCAAAGGAAGTCGATGGTGGTGTGTTGCGATGCAAGGCCTTGTCGTCAGGCGGCTTGTCTACTGCATGTTCCAAAACTCCTGCCCAGTCGTGTCCCACACATCATCGCGATGTGTAGCTGGAGGCGAGTCAGGCCGCTGCAGTCGAGCTTCGTATTTTGCCCATGTATCTGTACACCACCGCTTGCAGTACATGCTAGTGTGGGTACATGTCGTACTCGGTATGCATGGAGACCACCTGCATGGAGCTCATGCATCACCAGTAGCCGGACGGACCAAGGCTGTGCAACAAGATACCAAACAATGCGTTCTTCGGCACTTGGCTATGTCTCATGTCCCGCTTTCGGCGATTAGTTTCCCATGGTCTCGGCAAGCCAGTTTGACAGCTAGCACAATGGCTCTGGTGTCACTCGTGCACTTGGACAGTCTACCGTAGGTGTTGCAGCGCATTGCACGGCGCAATCATGACAACACCAACGGGCGGGGTATGTATCCTCCTGCACATCATCACCCGCATATATCAACACACCTTCCTGCTTGCTTCTGCATATTACCGGTCAACCACCCCTCTCCCCCTCTCTGCGGCGAGCGCGCCGCCCAGACAGACCCATCGCAGTATGGGAATCAAGCAAATGGAGAAGAGCGAAACCGCTCTTTCGACTGCCAGCTCCCAAACCAAGCAGAGCGCGCATGTGGAAAACAGACCAATCCGCCTTGTTCCACTTCACACGTGCCACCGCCTCTTTACCGGCTGCCAACAAACCGGTAAATGAAAGAAACACGATGCACGCGCTCCGCACGAGTGAGCGCCGCAGCCGCCTCCCACTCGTTCTCTGCCGCTCTCGCCTCGTTTGAGCAACCACGAAAGTAGATGGCTCGCCAGCCTAGGCAATCCGCCAGGAGGGCTAGCGAGCGCACAAAAGACGGCCGCTAATTACCGTTAGACAAGGCAATGACAGCAAGCAGCCATTGCGTCGTGCCAATTTCATTTGTGGGCGGCCGTCGCTCGATGAAGGACGATGAGCCCGATGACCGGTTGTACACCTTTCTTTGGTTGGTCAGCTAACTGGCGGGAGAGGCGCGCACCCTCGCGAGTTGCTTGAATGGCATTTGGATGGATGCGACGCGACGGCAATTAGAGGGCTTCGATCACTCCTCTCTCTATCTCTATATCTCACTCACACACTCTCTCTCTTTCTCTCTCTCCCTCTCTCACACTCACACACTCTCTCTCTTTCTCTCTCTCGTTGGTGTGCACTACCGATACGTGCCGTGCGGTCATGGCCTCCCTGGCTCTGGCCGCGCCTGGTCTGACTCTGGCTCTGGCCAGTCTGTGCGCTCCCTAGTCTGTCGAGCAATTATTCCCCGGCTCGCCCGCGCCAACAGGAGGCGTTGTTTTTTTTTTTTTTCATCTTGTACCCGATTTGTGTGCAGCACGTGGAGATCTGATGAGTAATGCCTCTTCTTTGCGGCGCTCTCCCTCTCTCCCTCACCTCCTTTGTCTCTCTCCCGTGGCTTGTGTATCGTGTCAGCTGCCATGCCGTGCCATGCCATGCTCCATCCCCTTTGTCGATTCAAACGAGGCAGGAACGGTCGGTCAGCCACCGCGCGGAGCCACCTGGTCCGTTCTGGCTTTGTCGAGACTGGATGGGCTTCGTTGGGCATGGCATGGACTCGGGACGGAATGAGACGGCGAGCAATCGCGCTGCAGTCAGCACTTGACTGCGTTGTTGCATTTGGCCAAGCAGGCAATCTGGGTCTGGCTGGGCATGCGGCACGCGGAATGCGGGATGGCACTTGTTGCTCGTAACTTTTGACGTCCGTGGCTGGTTTCGAAACCCCGTGTTGTTCTTGGCTTGTCGTCCGGCGCAAGTTCCGACTCCCAAGGCTTACCCGATTGCGAAGGTGTAAAAGGAGGGAGGGGGAAAAAAAAAGGAAAAAGTCGTGGCAAGTGTGCGTTTTGGCCATCACTGATGCCATGCTACAAAATACATTGTTTTTGGCTCTCGAAACACGGAATTCAAGCTCTGTGTCTACAAGGCCATTGGTGTCTCGGAATTTGTAAACGTCTCTCTTTGTTCAGATCCGTTCTTTGTGGTGGAAGGGGTTGCGGGGCTTGCATCAAAAGCTCCTTTATACCGGCCACGACTTTTTGCTCTCACACTTCACAATCTTTTCTTGTCTCATGAAAAAATAATGTTGCTGAATATATTTCTTAATATTGATCTGGCCTCCATCTAAAATGATACCAACGGTGAGGTGGCCGAGTTGGTTATGGCGCCAGGTTAAGGTTACCTTAACAGCTGATTCCTGGTGGGGAAACCCGCGCGAGTTCGAGTCTCGTCCTCATCAATATGTTTTTTAAAACCCTTCTTTTTGGAACAATTTGTGGTGTTGAGGGAGAGGCGTGGGAGCTGAGGAACGGGTGGAATCGAAGTCTTTTGATAGAGTTCGTGCGGTGCACGTGGCTCGCACGGAAGAGACGACAACACACCACTCTGTCTAGCGTTGGCACCCGGGCAAGCAGATCGACTTCTTCAGCGAAGGAGGAGGTTGGCTGCTCGCTACACTCTTTGCTCCGGCACCCTTTGCGCTTGCTGTTCGGGCCATAAACTCGGTCTCTGGCTCGGGTCTCGCTCGGGGGTGTTACCGACTCCCAACTTCCTCCCCGCCTGCAGCCAGGTGGCCCGGCGGTGGGACTAGGAACCGGGTCGGCGTCAGTCCCCCCCCCATTTTTGCTGTGCCTCCTCGGTGGATGGCACCGGAGACGCTGATGTATTTGTTTACTAGCACGGCATCAGCTGCGGGGCACGTCCTCCGTCGTTGCGTGCGGCGGCGTGCGTACCCTGCCAGTCCAACTGATTGGCAGACTTCTCATGGTAGTGAAGGGAACGCTCGATGGAAGGAATGCGGAAAGCGGTAAATTATTGGGGCAGGCGCAGGTGCCCGTCGGCTCCATCGTCGGGGAGGGTCTGGGGGAATTCGAAGGCAAGGGGGGCCGACAGCAGAAAGGGAAAAGGACTGTACGGAATGGGCGGTCTGACTTGAGGAGCGGGGGTCAGAAGGCTTTTAAAAGACCGCAACGAAGACCTCTTGAATTGAAAGCTCACCCCATTCAAGTGACTGCACGATTAACAACGAAGACTGAAAAGCAGCAGCGCAAGAATAAGCGTCGCCACGAAGAAATGCCACCAGCCGTCAGCGAACCTGCCCCCTGGCTCAATCATCAGTCATGCGCAGCAGGCTCAGGTCCATAGCCTCCTTCCTCTTCCGCTGGATCCAATCGATCGCCTCAATCAAGTACGGTATGAAGCGCTGAGGATTCTCCGTTGCCGGAAAGTGCCCCAGTCCCTCCATGATGCGGAACCCGACGCCGGGAATCTTGGCCGCCGTGGCCTCGCTCATGGCCGGCGTGGTGCTCCAGTCGTACTCGCCCGTTAGCATGTAGACGGGGCACTTGCGCGTGTTGATCGTCTTGAGGCGCTCGCGTCCGTCAAACCCGCCAAAGTAAAAGTCTAGGTCGCCGTGGAAGATGCCGTATGCTTGCCCCGAGTATGTGTGCCAGAGCAACGCCTTGTTGGATGGAGGTGCTGTTGGCGACGCCATGCCGTAGACCCATTCAGGATTCCAAAGCGCCTGGTTCACGTACGGGGAGCGGTCGTTGGAGTTGCGTGTCGCGCTAAGGTACTCAGACCTGGAGAGTTGTTGGTGAGCTTGCTGTCGGCGCAAAGAGAATGCTTTTGGCGTACCCTTGCAGAGGAATGGTTCCCGCGGCTCCAACCTCCTCATGTCTCATGGCTATAGCCAAGCACACTTGACCCGCCATCGATGCGCCGCAGATGATTGGTTTCTTGAGCCCAAGCCTCTTGATAGTGGCGGCAATGAATCCAACGTAGGCGTTCTCCGTATTAGTGTGCGCTCCAGGGGGATAGGCCTTGATTGGAAAACTCCGACCGTGGCCAGGAAGGTCGACCGCATACATGGAGCATCGTTGCCTCATTCTCACGTCGTTCATCACACCATGGTACTGTCTACTGTCCGACCCGGCCGTGTGTAAGAAGAGAATCTGCTGCCTCCCCGAGCCCGCCTTCTCGATAAAGATCTTATTGCGTCCCCATAGTGGCGCAGTGATGTACTTGTACTCTCCCGTAATGAAGTCTTCCTCGGTATCGGATGGGTCCGGGTCCGTCGGAGTGTGTCCGGAATGGGCTTCACGTATGAGCTCGAGCACGCGACGCCAAATGTGAGAAAGATGGTTGAACTTCTCCTCCGAACCCTCGACTTTGACTCCAGGCAGCTCACGCGTAAGCATCCCTTCAAAGGAAAGTCAGTCCGAACACCTTGCCGAGACGGATTCGTGCTTACCCCAAAAGCTCTGATATGGATTGATTGGAACCTGCCTGAAGAATGCTTCCCAATGCTCTCCGGGAGCCACTAGACTAAAGGACGCCTCGGCATCTTGACCGACCTTGATCTGGCCCTTTCCGCTGGAGACTGTCACCACGAGCGCGGTGTCACTTCCGGTAGACTTGATAGAAAATGTCTGGGGCTTCTGGAGCGCATCCGTGGTTGCAAAAGCAACGAAAGGACTGTCCGTCTTGAACGCATCGTTGAGCTGACTGATGATGTCGGGACCTCCAAGCGCCTGCGGAAGGTTGGACCACGGTTGGACGACCATTTCGATAGGCGTCGAAGGACCGAATGGGCTGGATGCTGAGAACGCAATGCCGCTTGCAATTGATGTCCAAGCGATACTGGTGGCTCGCGGAGAGGGAGACCGGTCTAGCTAAAGGTCATGAATTGATGGGCAATGGCACGCATATGCAGGTAATGAGGGGTAAATTCATTATGGTTCACCTGATACAGGTAGTCCGCTAGTCCAATGGACAACCTGCAGCATGTTAAGCACCAGGCGTTGGCCATTGACGTCATGCCGCGTTCAGCAGTTTTCTGTATGAAAGTTTCCCATAAGACGTGTAGTTAGTAGTGCGTCCTGGTAGCATGACCATCCCTGTAAGTGCGGGGAGATCGGCATGTGGGGACACAGCGCGGCGAGCATAGGAGTTTCCGAGGTCAGATTAAACCCGTCAGCAGATATTTTTGAGACATGTTGACCTACTTGCGCAAGGAAAACAACGAAGCTTGGACCATGAAGAACTACGGCTCAATGCAAGCAGGTCGCGGGAAACGCGCGAGACCACAGTGGCTCGATGCCCAAAAAAAAGGACGCGCGTCCCCACTCGCGAAAAGCCTACTAATCATTTGTACTCGTTCAGACACGAAATCCAAACCAAAAGAACACTTCAACGCACAGTTGTGTTGTCAGAAGTTGAAAGCCGCCTGAAAATAGCCTTCGGGGGTCAGATCCGCTGGTTGCTTTTGCGGCGGTCGGGCTAACCTTGAGTCTCTCAGGAACGCAGACGGGTTCTGGCTGACAACTGAGCCTAGATGTTTGATCCCTACTTCAGCCCAATGGTCCGTAACTGCAATTGATAGATGGGACTCAGCGATAATTTGCCAGTCGCTTAGATCAGGTCATGATCTCGACAGAAGGTAAAAGTACCACTATTGCCCGATTGGGTAGGAACAGTCAGGAGAACTCCGATTCCAACACACGGCCCAACGGTTTAGATTTTGTAGTTATGTTGGCTATACCACTTCTTTCTTCCAGTGCCGCCATTAGAAGCCCACGGCCGAATCGAAATGGGCATGGAATGACTGATGCAAGCCTCGGCTCGAAAAAGGGTGGCGATGAGATGGCAACGTGACATTGGCAATTCTGTCGAGGCCAGTTCCGAGAAGATTATTGCCGAATTCCCTATTTCAATTCTGGAGAGCTGCCAGGCTAATAACGTCGTCGCTCTCGGCGGTCAGGCAAGCAACCACCACGCGAGAAAAGGAATTCGTCTTGAGTCGCACGTCGTCAATCCAGTCGCCTCATTGCTAAGGATAGCATATTACAGTATCGATGCTACCCCTCGTTGGTCAATGAAAAGTTCGGATGAGCAAATGTTCTAGCACGACAGTCTTCAGCACAAAGTTCGGTTTGCAGTGAGGGTGAGATCACCCAAAGTCAAATGATAACGTCGGAGTGTCGATCTTCCCAACACTCTGCTCCCAGAGTTGAGCACATCTCCGCCGTCGTCGCGCATGGCTTTGTATTTCGTTAGCATCAGCGTCTACAAAAGTGCGGTGTAGGAGCTGGCCTGATAAATCCGCTTCAACCTGAAGTCGGTAATTCTGCAGGGGTGGTGCCGACTTACATGATCATCTGCCCTGCTACTACCACCTATCTCCACAAGTGGACAACTGCACTTTGGTTGCTGACTAGCAGGAGGAGATTGATGGCAGTACTTGGCAAATACTCCCGCGCGAACGTCTTCATATGCTGACTTCGATCAATGGTCCTGCGAACACTAGCAACGTTTTACAAATTATGTGTCGCGGAAAGATACTAGACGGTGCACGAGCTCATTGGCAGACAGCAATCGAGAGTTGATAGTTTCAAGAGGCTTTCTTGGACAAGGGAATTGGCCCGAGGGAACCGCTAAGCTCGAAAGCCAGGCAGCGCACAAACACCGAGGACTCTGCGAAGATTCCAAAGATGATAGACATTGTTTCGTTAGCTGAGGTGGCTGCATCTTTGAGTTCTATGGGTAGAGTCAATCTACCAAAGGCTTCAAGAGGTTGGAGCGCACTGCATGATGCTGAGTAGAAGCTCTAAAAATCGTGACTGAACAGGCTGTAAAGGCGCGAAGACATCTGGAATTTTCTGAGCGTTCCACGGTCCTATAGATACGCCCAGCGAATTTTCGAGTGCAATTATGCTTTCCTGGTGTGGGTGTGGGCGATTTGAAACCGGCGATTACGGCGTGCGTTAGATACCTGGCCAAGGTAAGCGCCAGAGCTTCACGATGTGCTGACTTCTTCGTTGTCAGCTTACATGGGCGCAACAACGAATCTCCGGTTGGAGTCGGATCCCCACCACAGCAGTTGCTCAAGTCCGGGCCAAGGACTTGTCTTGCCTTCAAAATTCAGTGTCTCCTTCCACTTAACACCCTGTTCGAGCATTTGCACCACGAAACCTCGTGCCAAGCATCATGACTTTTTACTTCGACAACGACCTTTCGGCGCAGGACGCTGACAGTGTATTGAAAAGAGAAATTTATCCCCGACAATTGGAACTGGGATCCTTCGACAGCGACACCGATAGCCTCCAAAAACCTGGGCCCAAACCGAGGAAGAAGCTGCGCAAAAATGAAGCTCGCTACAAGACGCCAAAGTTGTGCGCGACGTGGTTTTGCGGACAAAGTCAACCGGCCGAGGCAGCTTGCAGACCCTGCAAACCGACGAGAGCGAGCAGCCAGTCCGGATTTTCTTCTTGCAAAACAAAGCCAGTACCAATATTGCCGGGACGCCACTCTGGAGCATCTATTTGGAGCGGCGATAATGTCCGGTCCCTTGGAATAGCTGCGACATTCCAAGACAGCCAGGAAGCGGCGAGACTTTCTGAAAATCCTGCTTGCCCCGGGTCGGCAGAGCTTCGGGCATTCAACTTTTTGGTGGGAGACGGAGAGACAATGGACCTCCCAAACGACATTCCCGACAGCAATCAGCCCGCATTCGTTATTCCCTCATAGTCTTTGTATCACTATATCAAAGTCCGCCGGTTTCTTGTACGCATAGTTCCAACAGTATCATGTCTGGATAAAGTCAAGGGAGACGGTGTGGTGTAGACGTTGCATTTGGCGGGGCGTCAGCTAGAACGTGTTTTGGAAATCGTCGCATAATCAGTATCAGTCCTGAGAAATGGCTCCTTTAGTTCGCGTATGTTCACGGTTTATATATTCCTGATGAGCGCTCGCAATCTGCTGGCTTGGTATGAATCACTCGGATGGATGGGCGTAGTAAAGCGTTTGTTGAGGTCGGAAATGTGGCCAACTTAACAGCGGGAAGTCAGCGTTCGGTACGGTTGCCTAGCTATTGATTGGAGCGAGCGAAGTCTCAAAACGCCTTAGTGAATACTGGGAGGAAGACGGTAGGATAGTTGAGCAGAAATCGACGTTGTTTTCATGGACCGAGCGTAGTACCCCTGCATTGCAATAGCCCCACGTGGTTGCTGCGTACGAGTACTGCGTACGGTTACCGATAGCCGAAGCTCTCAACTGCACCGCAACTGCTTTCTCAATGCATCTTTCCTGCATTTCATCGGCCATGGGGCGCTTGGTTAATCTGTTGTACAAGCCGTTATGGCACAACAGGTCGCTCACTTTGCAAACTGCACTTTGTGCCGCCTCTGGCACGGCTCTTTACCTTGTCATCAAGCGCGTAGTGACGCGAAGTCATTCGCGGGTCTTTCCATCCCCCCGAAAAACGGTTCTCCTGGAGCTTTCTGATGCTGAAGTGGAGGACTTGCCATATCCCCCAGACGCCCAGCCTGGAGCACGGGATGTGGCGACCCCGTATGGCTCCTTGCGAGTGTATGAATGGGGACCGGAGAATGGAAAGAAGGTTCTGCTGCTCCATGGGATAAGCACACCATCAATAGCCCTGAATGGCATAGCGACAGAGCTGGTGAAACAAGGAAGGCGGGTGATGCTCTTTGGTAAGTCGAAAACTTGAGAATGAAGCCTCCCGAGCTTTTACCAAAGGCCCATGTTTTGTGCTGCGGAACCGTTTGCGGTGATGATGGCTGCCTCGCCCAAGAAGGTACGCATATAACGGGAGTGATCATCGAGTATCACCGAGCCTGGTAGAAGACTATGTCGTCCGCGTAACGGTTGTTGCCCGCATGAACGTCATTGGTACAGCAATAGGCGACCAATTTCATCTCCTACCAAGCCTCGAGCGTGTTGCCTAACGCCCCTCAGATTTCTTCGGCCGCGGATACTCTGATGCACCAAAAGACCTCCCACAGGATCCCCGGTTGTACGCAACACAGATATTCCTGGCTATCCAATCTTCACCCCTTCCATGGACCGGTGAAAATGCGTTCTCCATAGTTGGATATTCGCTGGGAGGTGCTGTCGCAGCCGATTTTGCTTCCTGGTTCAGCAATCTAGTATCTTTCCTGGTTTTGATTGCACCTGGCGGAATCATCCGGAAAGCCCACATCTCATGGAAGAGCAAGCTTCTGTACAACAGCAGTAGTGTACTGCCAACTCGACTTTTGAACTCGCTGGTCCGTGGGAAGCTCTACTCTCCTCCAGATACTGGCAATGGAGCCCAGAAGTCAACGGCCAAGTTCAAGATTTCGGCTGAACATTCAGCACAAGCAGAAGCCGGACAGATTTTTCAAAGCCAAAGGCCATCTGCATCTGATTCCAGGTCCAGCATCCAAACTCGTCGTGGAAGCATGATGTCTGATCCAACGCAACTTGTCCCTGGGAGGCCCAACGTGACAGCTGCGAATGCTGTGAACTGGCAGTTGCGCTACCATTCTGGATTCATTCCCTCCTTTGTCAGCAGCATTCTACATGCTCCGATCTACGAGTGCCATGAACGTTGGAAAGAGCTGGGAGGTCGTTTGAGAGAGAAAAGGGCCAAGAAGTTGAACACCGCAACAGAGAGATCAGCAGTCGGAAAAGAGGTGTTGATTTTGCTCGGGTCGCAAGATCCAATCATCTTGAAGGACGAGTTGCTGCAGGACGCGCAAGATACGCTTGGTGCGGACGTCTTCGAGGCTGTGATTTTCGATGCGGGCCATGAGCTTCCTATCAGTATGCCGGAAGAAGTTGTAGCGGCCATGTGCAAGTTCTGGGGCGACGAGGCAAAGCGATGAAAGAGATGGCCTAATGACCCGGAGCATGTCTTCCTACCTCCATCAGTCGAATTTCCGCTCCTTCCACGAGAATAAGCCTACCGAAATGGAAAATCGGCCCGCAATAACTAAAGTTTTTACCAGATGTAGCAGCATGGCAAAGGCCAAAGATGGAGAAGAGTCCCTGAAAGACAAGCTGAGTGAGTCAAGCAGAAAGATGGCTCAGCGAGAAAGAGAGGCTCGATTGTGGATGTATTTGCCATCAGCTATTCATTACAGACTCTTTTGTTCTGTTAGCGTCGCTTAAGACAGGCAAAGCTCTCCTTATCACGTAGGAGTTTTTCCAGTCACGCCCAAATCTCTGAATTGTGCCCCCAATCCCAACACGCCTTCCTTCTCTCCCCTACACGGGCCGCTCTAGGTGAATCAACACCACGGCGTATGGTCACCGCCTTTGGCAGTATTTACTGACCTAAAGGCTGTCCATCGCTTCAACCTTTCATCCTCCACATCACCTCGTTCCGAAATTCAGAGCGATCACTCTCCTTTCTGCTTGTGCCAATCTTTCCAAAGCAGCCACTACGAAGCATTTTAAGCATGTCTTCCGAGTTCAACCTCAATCCGCTTGCGATGCCCTTTGTGCCGGCTCAGCAGGATGAAAAATATGTCGCCTCACCTGCTCTCAACAAGCAGACGCAGTCTTCAGCCATCGGCACTGAGCCCAGGACCTTCGACGGAAGCTTCCCCAAGACCGCCGACGGATGCACCTCTGAGATTGAAGACTACTTCCCTACCATTGAGGGTGTCTGGCCCAACTGCAACGTTCTCGAGCCTTTTCCCTACTACGTTGATCCCATCTCTGGCCAAGTCTTCATGTCCGACCCTCCCGCTCCCAAGCCCAAAGAGGGCGACGACAAGGAGGACGCTGAGAAAGCCGCTCGTCCCGTCGACATCAACATGGTTATCCGCCTGCCCCTCGCGTTGAAGTTGATCATCGTCTACAAGATCACTAGATCCAAGCCCTACCGCATCAATACCACAACTATCTTCTGCCATTCTGACTCCTGCACCATAGATCTTGACAGAAGGATCATCGACGTCATTGTAGGGGACATGAGGGAGGCGATTCAGAACGGCGAGATTCCCTTCAAGGATAGGAACGCCTTCGGCTCTGACCGCGTCGACTTCAAGACCAAGGTGCTCAAGCAAGGCGCCGACTCCCGTGGAGGTCGTGACAGCTTCCTCGAACCTTACACCAACCTCTGGTTCGCCTTGACCCCAGAGATCCGCAAGAAGCTTGCGCGTGGCCAGTACGTTGAAGACCGCGATGTCTCTCTGAGGGTCACCGTCACCGTCTTCGAGGGCTTCCCCATCCGTCGTCTCTTCAGCCACCACCCTTGAGCACACAATAACACTCAAACATGGCGTCATGAACGGGCAGGAACGGGAACATTTTAACGGAAACGTGGGGAACTTTATGGAAGGGTGGACACATCTGATTGCTCCTCGACTCTTTGGCTGAAATTAAGCCAAAAAGGCTTGAACAAACCTGGCTGAATATGGAATGGCCCTTTCTCTCTGGTCCAAAATACTAAGCACCACATGTCTGTGATACCATGACCTGCCTCGTGAATGCTCCTTGTGGCCGTCCAAATCAATGATCGCTTAACACGCACCCGTACACTGCCTGCGTGCTCGAACAATGCCTTAAGCGCACGTCGTCCCTAGATTCTGCCACTTGCTGCTTGGGTGTCGAGAATTTCAAGAGGCCCCAGTGACACATGATGCCTCCCATGCCAAGGCCAGCGCTTTCAAGCGTGATGCCTACAAGGACTCCTCGCAATACAGGCAAAGTCCTGCGCTCAGTCGGCGGGAGACATTCGATATTCGCGAAAATTTGCTTTGGCACCTTCGTGAGAGTAGACTGGTGCTCACCCAACCTTCATATCAGGCATATCCACTCATCTCTTGTCCCCAAGCCCCTGCTACCTCTAAACCGCGAAATATTATGTTTCCCTCCTGCCACCTCTCTTCGCTTGCTGTTACAGCGACTATAAGAGCTCATACCCCGCTGACGCTCAGAGGTCTATGGTGCTCATACGTTTGGGCTCCAACAACATTCATAGTTCAACAACATTGATGGTTCCCCTCATTGCAGTTCGAGGTAGCGGCAATAGTCGCACTTGGGCTGCCTACGCTGAGACCGCTGCATCTCAGCTGGTTCGACCATTTCTTTGCGCTGTCAACTTGACAAGTCGAGCATTCTGTGCCTCATTTCTATCACGTCGACAGTATGTCCAAAGAGTTCCATCGCTGCCTCACTTCTTCTTCTCGAAAGCACCCTGCTTCTCGAACGCCTCCAAAATCAATTTGCCTTCCTCGTATCCATCGGGATCCGCTGCCAAAAAAAAAAGACAATCAGAGCGACGTTTTACGGAATTTTCGGAATTTGCATTGTACGTACGCTTCAAGCCATGCGAGAGGAGGAAGTTTTGATGGCTGCCCCATCCTTCCTTGATGAAACGATACTGGCTGGGTTTCTCGTCCTTGGACTTGTCGTTACCTTGAGAGTCTGCTTTGGGAGGCATTTTGGAACGCAATAAAGGCCTCGGAGCTCGGAGCAAGTTTTTCGGTTTTTGGAGTTGGCCAATACTAGATGACTCGATAGCTTGGTGATGAGGGAATGGCTGGAAGTTGGATAACAGCTAGTGTATGTGTTGGGTTTGCGAAATCAGCGTGGATTCCTTGCAAGAAAAAATCCGTTGAGGGAGGAAAGTTGTTGTATCTTTGCACGAGGAATGGCGTTCCGTTGGTAGGCTATCAGTGCTGCTAAATACGTGGCCGTGAAACGCTATCGGCCCTGGTCGGGCCGTGTGCTCACTAATAGGGCCGCCGAGTCCCGGCGGACGGCACAACAAAATAAATAGCCTGCAGACCCCCCGCCAAAGCGCAACGTGGCCCGACGTCTCACCATGTCCGACGACTTTTGAGAGGAGAATGGATTGAACGCTTGTTGTACTTGTCTAGGAAGCAGTATATAAGTATTCCCACCCCTTAGACAAATACAACCAGCGTTCAATCAAATCTCCTCCCAAATGTCGTTTGACAGTTATGAGCCAGGAGCCTCTCTTCACTGGACTCTCACTCATCAAACCAACCTCCTCCTTGTTGCCAACCTATCGCGCAACCTCATTCACCCCTTCGTTGCTCCTACACGCAACCTCACCTTCAACGACGTTTTGAACGATCACCATGAACACCACCTCCACCACCGTCAAGCTCTCGTCCTCAGCGGACTGGGAAAAATGGATCGCTAGCATTGCCACAATTGCTGGAGACCAGGAAGTCTGGGACCTCGTCAAACCAGACTCCACTTCAGCAGAAAGGTTGCAGATCCTCGATGAACCAAGGATTCCAGACACCCCTTCTGGCAATCGATGTCACGGCGAACCTCAGAGCGAGTCGATGAGTTCTTCTGACGGCGGAGGTCAACTACGCGATTTATGACAAGGAATTTTTGGCTATCATACGTGCGTTGGAGGGATGGGAGTCTGATCTTAAGGCGGTTGCTGCGCCTTTCACAAAATCTTCGCCGACCACCAGACGCTCCAATACTTTACGACCACGAAGAAGCTCACCCGCCGCCAGGTGCTGTGGGCGGAACTACTGTCTGAATATAATTTCAAAATTGTGTACCGGCCCGGACGTGCAAACCGGAAAGCAGATTCCCCGACGCGACGCCCCCAGGGCCACCCGGCTAAGGGTGACGTGCGTAGGGAAGTCCAAAATCAAGTCCTCCTTCCCCGTTCTCGCCTCTCTAAGGAAACCCAACAGGCCTGGGAACTAGCCCCAGTTGAGGAAGCTGAGGACGTCACCGCGGAGGCCCTTCTCCAGGCCAATGGTGCTGATACGGACGAGATGAACCGATGGCGAAAGCAAGCAACCGAGGCCGATTCTCCCCTTCTCGGTGGATGCAGCAAAACACGTGTTTATGGACGGACGTCAGTAGTCCGCATCAATTATTCTGCGTGGCCCCGTGACCTTATCAATCGGTCCATCCTTCTTACGCTCGCACGAGGTATTTGATTTGCTTTGCCTCAACCGACGAGCGTACCCTTTTTCACGCTCTGTTTTTGGAGTCCATGTTAAACCTCTTGTAGTGAACTGCCAGTGCGCCCTGGAGTCACGAATTGCTAAGGTTGTACATCAAAGCAACCTGAGAGCATTGACGAACGCACCCGATGTACTTTGTGGTTTGGTATCCGCGAGGGATAGCCAAACTGGAGCCAGGTTACGTGCCCAGTGAGCGCGACGTACGTCGACAGAGACGTGAGGCTGCGAGAGAGCAGCGACCGACATCATCTCCTTATGCAGTGGGTGGAGAGTCACACCCCGAAATCTGCCATCCCACGGACCTAAGCACCCAGGTCCACGTTACACACGGCACGCACTTCCCTGGCAACACGATAGACTCGGAAATGTCTGCACCTTTGAGTACCCAGGGCCCGAGCGCCACCCCACCACCGGACACAGCTGGGGTATTGAGCCAGCTTACCCAGCTCTTGGAAAGGCTCGTCCCCACCCAAGCGACCAACCCCCGACCGCGACCCACGGTCGACGACCCGGACAAATGGGCCTCAGGCACAGTTGACGACTATTATGCCTGGCGGGCTCAGATGTCCTATAGGCTCCGCACGGACGCCGCTGTCAGGAGATCAGGGCGAAAACGCGAAATGACTCTATTCAAAACAGCAATGCTAAACTATGCCGATCTAAC
>JAIFKG010000276.1:0-19962 GCA_020351975.1 Phyllosticta ampelicida | reverse complement strand
GGGCAGGAAAAGGGGGCGAGGATAGCCTACCCAGATGTTCCAAACTTTGCGACTAGCAGAGTAAAGAATGGCATGGCATAGCAATCGAGGAAAACGAACATCTACCTTACCCTCCCGTAGCTCACTGTGGTGTCTATATAGGCCGCAAGACATGAGCTCGAGCTAGAGCCATGCAGCTGGGTAAGAAAAAGTGTGGGCTTGCTCAGCCGCCACCACCCGACCGGCTGTCCCCTCTTTTTGGCGAGCATCAGCCCTGCGGCTCAGATGACTCGGCTGCTCAGAAGTCGGCAGCGACGAGACTAGAAGCCGAATGGAATGATGATCGTGTGTGGCTGATGATGGACACGACCTAAGATCGAGACGACGCGTGCCTGTACTGCACTATGATACATTCAGACACATCCTCATCATCTTCATCTCCATCTTCATCACCATCATGTAGGGGGATGGGGTGCCGCCAGAACGGAAGAAACCCAGCCCAAAGCCCAACCCAAGCCAGCCCAAACCCAGCCCGCAATCCCAATAAACGCCAGACGCTATGAGTACCCATCACCGTCCCGGCCCGGCCCGGCCCGACCCATTCGTGCAGACAGACAGCTGTGACGCCTCCGCGCAAACAGTCCCAGAATCCCCGACACCATTCAAATATCTACGGGCGTCCGGCGTTCAGCGTACAGCTTACACCCTATAATTCGGTCCGCTGCCTCGCCCTGCCACCGCCGCCCCTGGCCGCAACGCCGTCGCCGTACACGTCCTCGCGACGGGGGACGCGAAACTCCCAGCTGCGCGGCTTGACGGGGAGGCCGAGCCAAAAGTCCCAGAGGCGGGACAGTTCAACGATGAAGATGCGGGCGCTGACATTGTTACCGTCCTTAGCTCATTTCCTACACAGTTCTGACATGGAAGATCAAGAAGAATGGAACTCACAGCTTGCCCGGCAGCCTCCCCCACTGCCCCAGAATCCACCAGCTTGTCTTCCAAATCAGCTCCGCCTCCTCGGCAATCGCCTCGCCGATCGACGGGTTGGCCTTGCGCGGCCGCAGCAGGAACTCGGGGTATCCGCCGTCGTCGTCTACGTCGTCATCGCTGACGGGGGGTTCGGCGGCCTGGGCGGCCTCGAGTGATTGCCGTGCAGCGTACGCATCTGCCAGCGGTGTCGGTATGTGCTTAAAGGGTTCGGCACTCATGTTGTCAGCGATGGCCGGAGATGGCGAGGAGCCAGACGCGCGGGAGCTGGCGGCCGTCGGGGCCAGCGAGCCGGGTATCGAGGCGGCGGACGACACGGCGTCCTGCTGGTCTATCATTTCGCGGAAGCTCTTGACGGCCGCCAGGCTGTGCGAGATGCGGCCGAGGGTGTTGACGAGGGCGACGAGCTCCGTCTGCCGCAGCGGCGGGGCGCCCGTGGGATCCTGCTCGTCGTACTCGAAAAGGACCTTGAGCGCCGTCCCGTACCCGTTGGTCTGCAGCTTGCCCCAGAGCCGGCACTTGTCGCAGCCCACGCAATCCATGATGCGCGACACGTTGCGGAAGCGCTGCTTGAAGTCTTCTTTGAGCTGGACGCCCGTCGAGTCGGCAAACATGACCGACTCGTCGAAGACAGCTTCACGTTGGTTCGACGGGATCATGTCAGTCAGGCGCGTGACTAGTTCCTTGGTGTGTTGGTTCTCAAGCGGATCCGCGCTGCAAAATTGGTAGCCCTGCAGGTGATTTCGCAGCTTGCCGACCGCGCGCAGCACCAGGGCGTAGTTGAAGTACAGATTTGAGATACGATCCGGGTAGAGGTGCAGACGCTGCTCGTAGCAAGCCAAGTTGGGACCCCAATGGCCGGTGGTCTGATTCAGAAAGTCCCAGCACAAGTGGGTCGAGATAGACGCGTGCATGCCAGAGACGACACGGTGGAAGACGCGCTTCTCGACGCACTCGTCTTCAAATTCGAGCTGGTCCACGCGGCGGCCCGGGCTGTCGTTATGGGCAATGGCCGACTGGATGCTCTGCTGCAGCGGCTGATTGCGCAACACGCTGCGCAGGTCCAGCGCCGCCTGGTTGTCCGACACTTCCGAGACGACGCCCTTGGGCGACTTAGAGAAGCAGTTTTCGCGGTAAATAGCCTCCCACACGTGCTGCGCGCCGGCGCCAGAGTACCCGGTGAACCTCTCGGGGTTGTCCACCAGGCTGACGTAGTCGCCCTTGGCCGAGGCACCCTCGTCGTCCAAGACGCAGTAGTCGCGCTCGTCGCACTCGTCGTCATATTCCACCACACACGTCTCTGCCGTATCTTCGCCCAGACTCCCGGCCAGCGGCTTGCCGTTCCTCTCCTCGCGATCCCTCGGACTCGGGTGCTCTGCCTTGGGGCCTTCGAGCTTTCCCAGCTCCTCGGCGCGCCAGACTAGCGGAATGTCGGCCTCATTCTCGAGCGTGTTGACGGCGCAGGCAATGTTGCCGCACATTCCATTCTCGTCGGACCAAAATGGACATTTCTTGTTGTAGAGGTTGAGGCGGTAGTAGGAGAAGAAGTCGGTTTGCTTGGTGATCTTGTCGAGCAGCGGCTTGAGGGCCTCGTTGATGCGGTCGAGGTCGGAAAAGGAAGCGCAGGCGTCGGAAACGGTCGATCGGGGGTCGATCTGGAGAATGACAGGTTAGCTGAAGATGGCATGCAAGGGGCAGCCGGGGCTTCATACAGCACACTGAGCCGCACGGTCTGAGGATATGGACTTTGCGCGCGAGGGATCCAGCAGCGCAAAGACTGCCAGATAGAAGAGGTGTGCGCTGCGGCGCATGGAGGAGGACGTGTAGGGTAGGGGTAGAAGGCCGTATAGAGAGCCAAAGAAAGAGGACAGGTTGGAGTTTTAATCGCGAGAGCGAGTAGGAGTGCGGGTGGGAATGGGAGTGGGAGCGGGTGGCGCCGTGGCGTGAAGCGCAAGAGCCAGAGTCAGAGCCAGAGCCAGAGCTGTAGAGACGTTGCAAGTTGATGCAGCGGCCGCCATGCCACAGTGAAGCACTGCCAAGGGGAGAGACCACAAGGTGGCCTTTTGCAGCGTCTTACGGATCAATGGCAACTGTTTTCCATGGTTGATTATTGATGAATGAAAGCATCGACGGCCGCATCGTCCGCAAGGCCATGGGTCATCCACGTCACGTCACCCTGGAGTCTGCGCTTCAACGGTACAAAGTCCAACGGCCAAAAGCCACAGGAAAACCCCGAAAGGTCCTTTGTGCATCACGATTCGTCCGCATTTCTGCTGTTTTGCTTTGCTTTGCTTTGCTTTGCTTTGCTTTGCTTTGCTTTGCTTTGCTTTGCTTTGCTTTGCTTTGCTTTGCTTCGCGTCGCTTTGCCTTTCTTCGCTGCTGGACGCTGTAACGGCCAAGACTACATGTCCAGGCCCCTGTATTGCTCTCCACCCTTCCGCTGCATTCAGGCTGCTTCTCCACCCGCCGCAATGACTGTCTGCTATATCGGCATGGCTTGTTTCGTCTCTTTCCCACAAATATTCAACTCCCTTTTGCTTCGCATGTCCCTTCTCTCTCGCAAATCCAATCCATCAGGGGTGACCCGACATGCCCACCGGCAATGGACCCTGAGGCCGGTCCGCTCCCCCCATGCACCACGCGACAGTCAGTCTACAGTCGGAAGAGTGCGCCAGACATGTCCAGTTGCTCACTCCACCTCTCGCTTTTCTTTTCTCTTCCCTCTCTTCTCTTCTCTTCTCACCCACTCTTCACCAGATGCTCCTCACCCTGCGGCTTGCAGCTCACAGCTTACGCACCCGCTGGTTCCGTGTTGCCTGTTCTTCGCCAGTTCTCCGCCTCTTTTCCCAAAATGGATATAAACTCAAACTGTATCGCCAATCTATCCGCAACGCCGTGCGGCAGGGGTTGGCTGCGAGCCGCCTCAACCTCACCCCCTCTTGCTGGGGGAATTGCCAGACGCCCACTTAGCGAGCAGGAACCTGGATGACTTGGCGGAATCAAGGCGTGTGCCCATCTTATCACTGTTGCCAAGACATGTAAATTCTCACGCGGCGTCCGCTCCACTCCGCTCCGTCTGCTGACGGAACTCGGCCACCGACTCTCTGCGCGTTTGTCTACTATGGCAGTTTGATATGTCAACCATGCGCTATGCACGCATTCATTAATACAGCTATGGGAATTCTCAAATGCCTTTCGCACAAGTCATGCAGACGGAGTCCATGCCCAAAACAACAAGCTAGACCGCCAGTTTTGATGTTGATTTTAATTATGCCGTCACTGCAGAGACTCCACAACAAGGGCAGAGGCGCCGCCGCCGCCGTTGCAGATGCCAGCAGCGCCAATCTTCGCCTTCTTCTCGCGCAGTACTCCCAGAAGAGTGGTGAGGATGCGCGCTCCAGATCCACCAAGAGGGTGGCCAAGGGCAACAGCGCCGCCGTGCACATTGACCTTGTCCTCAGTGATGCCGAGAAGCTTCATGTTGGCGAGCGCAACGACAGAAAAGGCCTCGTTGATCTCGAAAAAGTCGACTGCGCTCTGGTCGATGCCGGCGTGCTTGAGTGCCTTGGGAATGGCAAGCGCGGGAGCAGTCGTAAACTTGGATGGATTCTGGGCTGCGTCACCCCAGCCGAGAATCTTTGCAATGGGTTTGAGCCCGTGGGCCTTGACGGCGGCCTCGGAGGCCAGGACAACGGCGGCAGCGCCGTCGGAGAGCGGCGAGGCGTTGGCGGCAGTGACGGTACCGGTGCCGGGAATGAAGACTGGCTTCAGGCTCTTGGTCTTGCCCTCGTTGAAATTCTTGGGCTCGTCGTCCTTGTCGACAACGACGTTAGGCTTGCCGCGGCCGCCGCTGACCTCGATTGGGGCAATCTCTGTCTTGAAGAGGCCAGCCTCCTGCGCGGCAATGGCCTTTTTGTACGAGCGGATGCAGTAGTCGTCCTGCTGATCGCGGTTGAACGAGTGGTCTTGAGCACACTCTTCGGCCTGAATGCCCATGTGCTCTGTCTTGTATACGTCGGTAAGCCCGTCCTTAAGGACACCGTCGACCAACTTTTGGTCGCCAAACTTGGCGCCGGTTCGCAGGGTGGGGAGGTAATGGGGGACGTTGGACATGGACTCGGTGCCGCCAGCAACGACTATCTCAGCGTTGCCGGTGAGGATGGTTTGAGCGCCGAGGATGATGGCCTTCAAACTCGAAGCGCACACCTTGTTGACGGTTGTTGCAATGGTGGCCTCGGGGAGACCAGCACCAAGGGCGCATTGGCGGGCGGGATTTTGGCCGAGGCTGCACAAAAAGGTCAACACCAGCTTATCTCCCTCAAGATTGTTCTTACTTGGCGGAGAGGACGTTGCCAAAGTACACCTCCTCAACATTCTCGGGCTTGATAGCAGCACGCTCGACGGCAGCTACTCAATCAGCATTGACTTTCAAAGACAATTGTCAATGGAACAATGAGTACCCTTGATGGCGTGGGAACCGAGTTGGACAGCGCTCAAGCTCGAAACCGAGCTATTCAACGTTAGCAAACAAGTAGAGGTGGTTGTTGTATACTTGCCCTTGGAACATGCCAACCGGCGTGCGGGCAGCGGAGACGATGTAGACGGGAGGGAGAGAAGACATGATGCAATTGGAGTAGTAGGAAAATTGTCCGAAGTGGAAGATGGGAGGAAGAAGGGTTAGAGAAGATCAATGATGGATGGGCCAGTTCGAAGCCTATCGATGGCTCTCCACCGCCTCAGCCACCAGGGTCTCACCGCCCGCCAAAACGCCACACCGCCACACGAGCCGCCAAGATGTCGCGCAAGAGGCGCGCGAGCTCCCGATTTCGATCCATGAGGAAGCGTCTATAAAGTACACAACACTCTCCGCCGGCCATGGATGACCTTTATGACGAGTAAATGCTTGAATCCTCATCTCATTCTTCAGCTAACCCCTCAGGTTCGGCAACTTCATCGGCGCGGCCGAGTCTGAAGAAGAATCCGACCATGGCGCGCCCGCCGCCGACGCCTACGTCTACGACGATGAGCCCGAGGAAGAGGACCATGAGCCAAACGATCAGCAACTTATGGAGGTCGATGATGGCCCGTCGAATGCTGTTATTCTCCACGAAGACAAGCAGTACTACCCGTCGGCGCAACAAGTTTATGGCGAGGATGTCGAGACTATGGTCCAAGAAGAGGATGCTCAACCCTTGACGCAGCCCATTGTCGAGCCGGTGGTGCAGAAAAAGTTTACAGTGGAGGAGATAGACCTGCCGCCGGTGCGGTACTCGCGCGAGTTCCAATCAGACCTCATGAACCACCCCGACCAAGTACGCAACATCGTGTTAGCCGGACACTTGCACCATGGAAAGACTGCTTTCATGGACATGCTGGTCATGGAGACGCACGAGATCCAAGATAGACTTGACAAGAAGATGGGAAAGAGCCGGGATGAGCAGCTGAGATATACCGATACACATGTTCTTGAGCGACAGCGCGGCGTTTCAATCAAGGCGGCCCCCATGAGCTTGGTGTTGCAGAGCACCAAGGGCAAGTCACATCTCTTAAACATTATGGATACCCCTGGCCACGTCAACTTTGTTGATGAAGTTGCGGCCTCCTTGCGGTTGGCAGATGGAGTTGTCTTGGTGGTGGATGTGGTCGAGGGTGTGCAGGTCAACACTGAGCAAATCATCAAGCACGCAGTCCTCGAAGGCTTGGCCTTGACTCTGGTCATTAGCAAGATGGACCGTCTCATCCTCGAACTGAAGCTCCCCCCCGCCGACGCCTACTTCAAGCTGAAACACGTCATCGAAGAGGTCAACACCGTCATCGAGAGCACTCTCCCCGGCCAAGGCCAAAAGTACCGTCTGAGCCCCGAAAAGGGCAATGTTGCCTTTTCGTGCAGCACCCTTGGCTGGTCCTTCACCCTCCCGTCTTTTTCCAAAATGTACGCCGAAAAACACCCTGGTCTTCCCACCGACGACTTTGGCAAGAGGCTGTGGGGCGACATTTACTTTAACCCAAAGAGCCGCAAGTTTTCCAGGAAGCCGATGCAAGAAGGCGCGAAGCGTTCATTTGTGTACTGGGTCCTGGAGCCCATATACAAGCTCTTTTCGCACACAATCAGCAAGAGCCCTGCAGACTTGAAAGTGACTCTTGGCCGTCTTGGAATTCAACTCAAGCCGTCGCAACTCAGGACGGACGCCAAAGAACTCCTCAAGCTAGTGTGCGAGCAATTCTTTGGCGCCTCAGGCGGTTTCGTCGACATGGTGGCTCAACACGTCCCGTCGCCCATTGAAGGTTCGCAAAGATATCTGGAAAGGTATTACACCGGACCTCTCGACACCGAGACGGCCGAATCCCTTAAAAAGTGCGACCAGGACGGTCCTCTGGTCATTCACGTCACCAAGCTCTTCAATACTACCGACGCCAAGACGTTTCACTCCTTTGGTCGCGTCCTCAGCGGCATTGCAAAGCCTGGCGAACAAGTCAGAGTGTTAGGCGAAGGCTTTACCATTGAGGACGAAGAGGACATGGTTAACGCCACCATCGGCGACGTCTGGATTGCCGAGTCGCGGTATAACGTCCCCGTCAGCGGCATTCCCGCAGGAAGTTGGGCTTTGCTTGGAGGAGTTGACAACAGCATCGTCAAGTCGGCAACGATTGTGCCCCCAAAGCTCCCCTCCGACGACGACGCCTATATCTTCCGCCCCGTCAAGCACTTTTTCGAATCCGTCTTCAAAGTCGCCGTCGAGCCCGTCAACCCGTCCGAACTCCCCAAAATGCTCGAGGGTCTCCGCAAAATCAACAAGTCGTATCCCCTCATCACCACCAAAGTCGAAGAATCGGGCGAGCACATTATGCTTGGCACCGGCGAGCTGTATATGGATTGCGTGCTCCACGACCTGCGGCGGCTGTACGCAGACATGGAAATCAAAGTGTCGGACCCGGTGACGCGCTTCTGCGAGACGGTCGTCGAGACGTCGGCGATAAAATGCTACGCTCTCACGCCCAACAAGAAGAACAAGCTCACTATGGTCGCCGAGCCTCTAGATCCGGGTATCGCCGAAGACATTGAAGCCGGACGCGTCAACATCAAAGACCCGGTCCGCGTGGTGGGCAAGTTTTTTGAAGAAAACTACGGCTACGACCTCTTGGCCTCTCGCAACATTTGGGCCTTTGGACCCGAGGACCAAGGCCCAAACATTCTCCAAAACGACACTTTGCCGTCCGACGTTGACCAAAAGGTCCTCCGCTCGGTGCGAGACACGATCCGCCAAGGTTTCAGCTGGGCGACGCGCGAGGGTCCTCTCTGCGAGGAACCCATTCGCAACGCCAAGTTCCGCCTCACTGACGTCAGCCTGGCGCCTGAGCCCATCTTCCGCGGCGGTGGACAGGTCATTCCGACGGCACGACGTGCATGCTACAGTGCATTTCTGATGGCAAGCCCGCGCCTCATGGAGCCCGTTTACGCGTGCAACATGATTGGTCCGGCGGACGCGGTGAGCAGCCTGTACACGGTGCTGGCACGGCGCCGCGGGCACGTGTTGCAAGACGGTCCCATTGCCGGAACGCCTCTGTACAAGGTCAAGGGATTGCTGCCAGTCATTGACTCCTTTGGCTTTGAGACCGACTTGAGGGTATGTCATTCACTTACTTTGATAGTCCATGCTAAATCCGACAGATCCATACACAAGGCCAAGCGACCGTCTCTCTCGTCTTTGACCGGTGGTCCGTCGTCCCCGGCGATCCCCTCGACCGCGACGTGCGCCTGCGTCCGCTCGAGCCGGCCGCCGCCCAGGCCACTGCACGCGACTTTGTTCTCAAGACTCGTCGTCGCAAAGGTCTGGCCGAGGATGTGGCTGTGGGTAAGTTCCTGGAGCCCGAGCTCTTTAGGAGCTTGAAGGAAAGCGGCATTCTGGATGGTTGAGAAGGGATGATGCGGAGTTTGTACATTATGGGCCTGGCCGCATACTGGACTTTGGAGTCGAACAGGATGGGTGCCCATTGGTCGCGTGCTGGCCTTCCAGCATCTTACAGGACAGGTGCCCACTGGCCACATACCGGCCTTCTGGCATTGAACAGGGAGGGGATACCCACACGTCGTTGATGCAAACAAAGATTTTAAAAGTCGGCAAGGGAAATTTCATCTTCAAAAGCCAGGTTGGCAGCAGCATTTCAACTTCACTCCAATTGACCGACCTATATGACTCTGCAATCTACTCACCCGGACTGTCCACCACTCACCAACGCCTTCGTCCTCCCTGCCCTCTTCTACGACTCACCTCGGCACATACTCTAACCTAACCAGTCACTCCTCCCCGTCATTCCTACCCCTTCCCAGCCCAAACATCTTCCTCGTGGCCGTCTTTTGCGTCTAACAGCGCCACTCGCGGTCTTGGGAGAGAGACAACTGGCTTCTTACAGCGAGCATGAGAGATAAGCAACGTCCCGGTAGGCTTGGGTCTCAGGAGGACCCGGGATACGAAGGCGTGGTAGTGATGGCGAGAGCGTTTTTGGCTGCAGCGGCTCCACCAGGGCCATGTTATACCGCACTTCGGAGAGGAGAGAGTCGCTTCCGCCGATAACGGCCGCGTCTCTCCCTTCCTGCTTCTCAACAGCGTCCCCGGGCATATCGCACTTCTTGACCGTTGGCGCCCCGCCTCGTCTGCCTCTCTAGCAGCCTCGGGCAGTCAAAAGCAATGGCACACCCAACCCGTCTAATTCACCACTCCTCCCTCGTCTTCCTCCCACCGTAAACGCCTCCTCGCCTGCTCAGCGTTCCCTCTTCTCGCCCTTTTTCCTGCTGATGCCGCTGGATCTGCGTCGCGTTTCCCACCGTGGCACGTCTGGTTTCGCTGCAAACATCAGATCAGCAAGCTGTCTGCGCATCTGGGCAGACGAGACATGAAGGGGAGAGGAAGGAAGCTGCATGTACAATGTTTACCGCATCTGCCAGCTTGGCCACCTGTCTCGGCGCGACGGCGGCACGGACGGCCTCGAAGGCCTTGCGGGCGCGAGGGGACATGGTGTCCTGGCTGTGCTGGCTGTTGTTGGACGTCGTTTCGGTTGTGCGAAGCAACTCCCTACTAGTTTAGATTCGTGTTGGTTTCCTGGCATTGGAATATCGCTTCTGAGCTCTGTTCCCGTTGCTGCGGTCGTGGACGGACCGACGAGAACTGATGCGAGAAGAGAAGAGAAGATAAAGAAATGGCAATGTGGGTCCGTGTTGCGACATGGTTATTTTTGAATTGTCTTGACTGAAAGGATGCTTTGTTTCGGGTTTCTATTTTCGATGAGACGATATTGATGGACTGAATGTCTTTGTTGATTGCTGTGGAGCGTCTCTCAGCTAAACAATGCCATTGTCAGGGTCGCAGCGAGCGTTGCCGCCGACTTGAAAAATTGGAAGAAGACAGATTGGTTATGTATTTTTGTTTTATTCTTTCTTAAGTCATCTGTAGACTGGTCTTCTTGAATTGCTTGCCTGGACGACGCAAATCATCCAGTAGAAAGGGGGTGTGGGAATTAGCCGTTCTTGTGTAGTTCGCCGAGCCCGTGTCAGATGATAGCTAATCTTCATACAACCACCTACACTCCATTGTGCGCCGAATCTGTCAAGACTTGATGCTACCTCGCGTCTCTGTTCTGTCTAGCTGTCTCAAAACAAGGTGTCGTTCTCCACAGGCCGCTCGGCAAGCTAGCAGAAGCACTTTGATACTGCGTCTCTCTCCCATGTCTTAGAGACAAGTCCTATTGTCAACCGCAGACTCGAGCGTCCAGAGCACAATGCATTGTTACTTAAAACGTCGACAGTATGGTCGGGGATGGTTCTCCAGACCAGAAACCAACAAATTCGTCCTGTAGTGACCTTTGATACGGGTGGTCGAAGAGAGAATTGCCCCTGAAGCCGCAAAAGCAGACACAGCAAACTTCCCGCCATGCCCATTTCAGCCATCGACATCATCGACGACGTGCCCGTCTCGATGAATAACCCAAACATTAAGTACCGGGTAGCACATCTCACTCTAATCGCCAAAGTGATGAACAACGACACAAATTTGGCACGTCTCGCGCGCGTAATTTTGATGTACGGCACCCACACAACCTCAATGCTCCTTCTCCACTAACGCCTCTTGTGTAGAGCTCTAGCCCACCAGAGCAGCTCGGACAAAACGCGCCGCGGTGAGCGTATCTGGCACCTCACGCTGCGCGTGGCCGACGACGCGCAGCGGGCCCGCCGCAAGGAACAAACCATGCACATTCGGCTGGAAAGGGAGCCGCTCGAGACGTGTCGGCAGCTGGCTCTATACAAGCCGCATCTGGACGACTATAGAAGCGTCTATACAGTCTATCCGCACGAGCGGGATGAGCATCGCCTATCTCATGTATATCCCGGCGGCGTGCCCAACGTCCTGTCGTGGCCGCCCGACTGGAAGAAGCAGTGTCCCCGTATGATGCGACTTGCTAGGTGCTGTAGAACGCCGATTTGTCCCTGTGGCGGCGTCTTTCCGAATGGATAGATGTTGATAACGTATGCAACTTTTGAGCTCGCCAGCGGGAGGTTCATGACAAGTGCTTTGGGTAATCGATCCACATGAGACTTGGATCCTAGATCTCGGTGGTAAAGGATGCTTCTTTGGCTGCTATTTGGTTTCCGTGCATCCGAACAATGTGTGAATCGAGTGGCCTTGCCATTGTTTAATGTCAACCGGGCCGGACAATGGACAAAGAAGATTCACACCAACACAATGCCGACACCACGCCCATAAAACTGGTGAGTGTATCAGCATTTCCAACTCGGCAGAAGACCCTCCAAGCAAACTTACCATCTCACCTCACCATAGCACTTCTCCACTCAGGCTATTCACATCCACCCTAGCCATGGCCAACAAATCCAACTCGGCCATCGAAACCATCGCCATTCGCGACTTGTTCGGCGACCACGAATCCATGCTTTGGCATATCGGCCAGGGCAATCATTTTGCCCACGACATGGTATCAGGCGCCATGACCAACGTACGCAGCGCCGTCCTGGATCATCTGCAGCGCGTTGCGGGCGCTGCGGCCGACCACTTGGCAGTGCAGCAACCCGTCCACCGCGAGCAAGACGAGCGCTATGACGCTGATGTGTCGAGCAATGGGAAAAGTAGTCCGGGAAGTGACGAAGAGACGTTTGTCGTGCCGTCGGTCTCGCCGGGCGAGGGACAGGTGGGTCAGGGGCAGCGCGCACAGTATGACGCTGATGTGTCAAGTGAGGGTTGTAGCCCCATCCCTGCCGCGTCGTCGGCGCTGATTAAAGCTATTGAGCGACCCGAGGGACTAGAAGTGCTCGATAACCATGTAGAGCTCGCTACGGAACAGCCAGTAGGGTTGGGAATCGCTGGTGTCGAGCAATCTCGGCCCGCAGAAATTGAGGCCGTCGAGCGCCCAGCTGAACTAGAGACTGTCGAGCGGCCTGTCGAGCTGGAGACTGCCGAACGCCCCGTCGAGATGCCCGCCCTCGAGCAGCCGCTACGCCCAGAGCATCTTTCATTCATTGCAGAAGAGTTTGGCGAAGAAGAGGCCCATCGCTGGTACGAGGGCCACGGCAGGCAGTTTGCGCACAACCGCGCTGGTGACCTCATTTTCATCAGGGCAGAGGTGTTCGAGCACTTTCAGATGCAAGAGTGGGCGCAGCCGCCCGTTCATGAGTGGGGACTGTAGGTGCAGTAATCGGATAGAGGTGAGTCAAGGATGAAGTGCTTATACACTGAGGTGAGTCTGAATATGAACTAGAGTGGGCGCAGCCCCCCGTCCATGGTGGGGGACTGTAGGTGCAGTAACGGATAGAGGTGAGTTAAGCTTGAAGTGCTTGTACACCGAGGTGAGTGTGAATAGCAATAAGATAGGATGATCGTCTTTCCCGACGTTTGTCACGTTTTTCTTTTCAGAGCCCTATGATACAGACGTGAGACTGACAGATGGCGGATAGACTGGATGATGTAGGGGCACAGCGGGTAAAGGATTTAAATGCCAGCAGTCCGGGCATGCGGAAGCAAGAGGCAGCCAGGCGCTTATAGCCAAAAGCACTTCGATGTTTGAGCTCGTGAAATGACATGCACAGGAAGTGATCGAGCACAAGTGATCGAGCACCCTTGCTCTAAGAGTTGAAATTTCTTCTTCGGCCCAAAGTGGAATAGTCACGGACAGGGCAACTTGCAGTCGACTAAGAGAAAAAGAACGCACAGGGACATCAACTTAGCACATTTTGCATAACAACAGCCCAGTTAAATGCATCCGCACCGAAATGTGGCACCCCGACCTCATCCAGCCAACAGTGAAAAATTCTCCGCTCCAGCAATCTCCCAATCATTGAGCCGCGGCCGACATCGGCCACGGCCAAAGTATGGCTAAAAAGCAGGTCATTGCAAACTTTGACGACAGCGTGCTCGGTTGGCCGCCAATTCCCGCGAGCGTGTGGACGGGCTGACAAGGATCAATGCTCAACATGCGCACATTTGAGCTGGGTGGCAGGGGTGACATGACATCGGGCAGTAACCGCGGTTGTGGAGGATGATGGGACGAGTGGGTGGCGCAAACCACAACATCCCTGCGCGAATCGCTCATATAGTCTTTCGTTTTGGCGGGGCCCCGTGGGGTGCGCTGCATGGGTTGGGCGGATCCGGGGAAAAACACGGTTTGGCGGCGCTGCGTCCGGGGACGTGAATTGGATGAGCTGGATCTCGGACGATGCGTTGACAGAGTGTTGTGGTGGGGTGAGGTTGATGTATCGATATTCCGTAGTGGCTGCTCAACGTCATGGTCCTGGAGAGAGCCGCAGACCTGGTCCTGGAAATTTTCTGGAAAGGTCTTGTCCCGATCGTTGGTCAATCCATCCAGGCCTCGTGGCGTGGGAAGTTGGTTCTGTGAGACATTCAGGGGCGCACAGGGGGGTGAAGAAGCATTGTAATGTTCTGCGATCCTGTTTCGTGGTGTTCGTTGGACGAAAGAAAATATCTTCGGGTCTATACTGTCATGATTATCAAAGGATAATCCATGTTGGGTGAAGTCGAGCTTTTGCCGATGTGCGTCAGCCGACTGAATTCACCTCGAGTCCGCAAGTCATGCTGCCAAATTGATCTTGCAGCTGTTGTGTATCACGTCAAGGTCGGCCTTCCAACAAGCAACACCTGAATAGACTTCAGCCAAGCGTCAGCCCTCCAGCGCCGCTGGAACGAAGATGCCACCTCAAACAGCAACGCTCCAAACTTTCTAAAATCCGTATACGTATCCCCGCAAACGCAAAAACCTTGACGGCAACAATTATTCCCGTGGTGTCGTTCTCGTCTACCTTGACTGGATTTCTGCAAGCATTAGAGCCTCAAAGAAGCAAGGAAGCAAAGTTTAGGCCAATCTGGGGTTGGCTCTTTTGCCTCGCACACAGGCCAGACTTGCCTGTTTTCGGCTCGGTATGGAAAATCGCGAGTAATTGAATCGCCCATTTCTAGGCATCCAATCATGAGGGATTTAAGCTGGCTGCTATAAAAGCCGACCTGCCGTGTCTGCCGTTGTGGAACTTATTTGGCTACCTTGGAGAACAGCAAATGCACCTATAGCTTCGGGGGGATTATACAATTTTCGTCATGCCTCTCTTCAACAGGCCCGCGGACGAGGGCTCCGCCATGCCCGCCATCATGATTGGCGCTTTCGTCGCCTTTGGTGGTATCCTTTTCGGGTACGATACCGGCACCATTGGCGGCATTCTCGCCATGGACTATTGGAAGAACGAATTTTCAACGGGCTACATAAACGACGATGGAGAGCCCGACGTTACTTCAAGTCAGAATTCGGAAATTGTGTCGATCCTTTCGGCAGGGACCTTTTTCGGAGCGCTGACCGCAGCACCTATGGGCGATTACTTTGGTAGAAGGATGGGTTTGATTCTGTCGACTGGCATTTTTTGCTTGGGTGTCGCGTTCCAGGTGAGTAGCATGCCGAATGCTCTTCCAATTGCTGATCGATAGACCGCTGCCACGGCAATTCCGCTGTTCGTTGCTGGAAGATTCTTTGCTGGGTATGGTGTTGGCTTGATCAGTGCCCTGGGTAAGTTGAGTGACCTAATGCCATATAAAGCCTGACCTTTGCAGTCCCGCTGTACCAGTCGGAAACTTCGCCCAAGTGGATCCGTGGAGCAGTCGTCGGGTGCTACCAGCTCGCCATCACCATCGGCCTACTACTTGCTGCCATTGTCGACAACTCGACCAAGAATCACAACAATTCGGGAAGCTACCGGATCCCCATTGCCGTGCAGTAAGACTCCCTGCGTTGTAGAAGACGGCGCTGACATTTCAGATTTGCCTGGGCCATCATATTGGTTGGCGGCATGCTTTTCCTTCCCGAGACTCCACGTTACTTGATCAAGAAGGACGACTATGCCGCGGCAGCGCAGTCTTTGTCACGCCTGCGTCGTCTTCCTGCCTCCCATCAAGCCGTCAACGACGAGCTTGCCGAAATCCACGCCAACCACGTCTATGAAATGTCACTTGGCCAGGCGACATACATGGACTGCTTCCGTGGCAACCTGGGCGTCCGTCTCGCCACTGGATGTGCGCTGCAAGCCCTGCAACAACTTACTGGTATGTGATTCCATGCTTCGAGAATTGACTGACGATGCAGGTGTCAACTTCATCTTCTACTACGGTACCTCCTTTTTCAAGAATGCGGGTAAGTGAGAAAAACAAAATTCAGTGACAACCCTGACAATATCTATAGGTTTTGACAATCCCTTCACTATAACGATGATTACGTCATGCATCAACGTGTTGACGACGCTCCCGGGTCTCTGGATGATCGAGTCGTGGGGCCGCCGCAACCTGCTCCTCATGGGCGCCACGGGCATGGCGTTTTGTCAATTTGTGGTTGCCATCACAGGAACCGTCGCAGACACTTCCGACAGGCCGGCGCAGAAAGCGATGATTTCGTTTGTCTGCTTCTACATCTTCTTCTTTGCATGCAGCTGGGGTCCGGCGGCGTGGGTGGTCACGGGCGAAATCTTCCCGCTCAAGGTCCGCGCAAAGTCGCTGAGTATGACGACGGCGTCCAACTGGCTTCTTAATTGGGCGATCGCCTACGCAACGCCGTACATGGTCGACGACGGGCCAGGAAATGCGAACCTGGGCGCCAAGGTGTTTTTCGTGTGGGGGTAAGTATCATACAATGCGACCGTGGCCCGAGGAGTCGCTGACGCGGAACAGGTCCTGTTGCTTCATCTGCATCGTGTTTGTCTGGGCATTCATCTACGAAACCAAGGGCTTGAGTTTGGAGCAGGTCGACGAGCTGTACGAGAAGGTTGACCGAGCGTGGAAGAGTCCTGGGTTCGTGCCAGAGACGAGGTTCGTCGACGAGGTCGAGGGGACGGCCAAGGACAACAAGTTGGCACATGCAGCGTCGGAGAAGGTGGAGAGTGCCTGATGTCGATGCAGTGACGGGTCGAGGTAGCATTGGACGTAATGTGTCATTTGCGTAGTGTTGAGCTGCTGTGCTGTTGTTGCTATGCTGCGGGCTCGGGTAAGCCACACACGCCACCACCGCCACAGCCTTTGTACCTGACGCCGTGACGCTGTGACGCCTCTGCCAATGCAGCTTTGTAGCCTCACTTCAGTGGTGGCTATAATGTCTCTTCCTGGACAAAGACAGACCTATCCTCACTTCACTCGGTACTAGAACTGCGGCTCCAACCGTAGAATAGGCAGGGCTGTGCATTGCGCTGAGTCAGGCCGTACCGCAGTTTGGCCCGCCCTCCGCTTCATCAGTCGGCCGCGGCCCTTCAACTTTCCTTCTTCCTCACCCATCACACACTCTGAGCAATTCACCACAGTTTACTCCACAAGAACACCGATCGCGACAGTCAGTCACTACCAAGCAATCCACAGCCATCCTCCGCGCGACGTCGAACCTCACTACAAACACCAAACACAACATGGGCTTCGCCATGAAGCGCTCCAACAACCAGGCCTCGAGCCGCGGCTCCAAGCGTCGCTCCGGCGCCCGCACCGACCGCGACGGCGACGTTTCCATGGACGTCCGACCACAAAACAGCAACAGAGTCGGCAAGGCAAGCTCGCGAGGCGGTCCTGCAAAAGCTTCCACAAGACCAGGCGTCAACACCAACGCGCTCCAGCGCGAGCTTCTCAAACAATCAAACACGAGCGCCTCAACTTCCAGACCGCGGCCCGTAGCACCCTCACCCACAACCATAAAAGCCCAGTTCCGCATCACCGGCTTCAAAGCAAGTAAGGCGTCGGTCAACGAGGATGGCGGGGTTGGCTCCCTCGTCGCCTTTCTCGAAAAAAAGTTGACCTTCAACATGCAAAAGAACGCGAAAACAAGAGGCGTCGCACAGCCCGGTCCGGTCAAGATAAAAAAATACACCACTGAAAACCCTGACTCGCTCCTCGTCACCGTCACAAGCGCAGAAGCGCCCTACCTCAAGCGCTTGGACAACTGGGTCTTTGCGGGCAAGCCCTTGAAGATCGTGTCGTGCGACAAAAACACACCGGAGCGAGATCAACCCACTGCCAGCTCGACCGAGCTGACGGCAGTCTTTGTCCGTGTCCTCGAGCGCCGCTATTCTACCGAAAACAAGTTGTTGGACCTCAGCAACATTGGCCAAGACCCGGACCTTGTCACACTCGGCATCTTTAACATGGCATCTACCACGAGCAAGTTCTTCCCGGCCTTGATGAAGACGCTCGACAACCAATTCAAGACGGCCACGGAGAAGAGGGAGGCAATCGAAAGCGTCCTCCTCCAAAGCAACCAACTCGTAGACCTCAAGACCATCAGCTCGCTGGCCATGACCCTGCCAGACCTCAAGAACCTCGACCTTTCCTCAAACAACATCTCGTCGCTCGCCGATCTGGAGCCGCTCAAGCGCAAGCTCCGCAAAATCGACCACCTCATCCTGTCGACCAATCCCATCGAGCAAGCCGTGCCCAACTGGCACGAAGAGGTCACCAAATGGTTCCCAACGCTGCGATTCCTTAACGGAGTTCAGGTTCGCTCCGACGAAGAGGTCGCCGCGAAAGCAAGCCGCCAAAAGTACGGTATACCCGTGCGCCCTCCCGTCTTTGCCGACGACAGCAACGTGGCTACGCCCTTTATCAACAACTTCTTTGCTGGCTTTGACGGCGACCGCAGCAACGTGGTCAACATGTACTACGACAACACCTCGCAGTTTTCGCTGCAAGTCAACACACATGCGCTCCGCGAGCCCAACTCGCAGGAGATGCTCACCAAAAACGAATGGGACGCGTACATCAAACGCTCCCGCAACCTCAAGGCCATCACCCACAAACATGCGCGCACAACGCGCCTCTACCGCGGCCCAGACGCAGTCCGCGAGGCCTTTTCCACAATTCCCGCCACCAAACACACTTCTGACCCCAAGCGCTGGAGCGTCGAAGTTTTGCCGCTCTCTTCGGTCCCAGACCCAAGCGGCCAGTACCCACAAGGAGTCGGCGGGCTTCTCATCACCATCCACGGCGAGTACGATGAAATGAATGTTGCCACTGGCCAGGCCGTCAAGAAGCGTAGCTTCGACCGCACCTTTACTCTCGGCCCCGGCGGCCAGACGGGCGTCCGCGTCATCAACGACATGTTGACCATCCGAGCCTACGGCGGCTTCGCTGCCTTCCAACCCGACGCACCCACAAACACCACAAACATGACGACGCCGCAACAACAACAAGAACTCGTCAAGCAACTCTGCCAGGCCACCGGTATGACGCCAGCATACTCGGAGCTGTGCCTTTCGGAAAGCAACTGGGACCCGCCGACTGCCATAGCCAAGTTTGAGCAGGCAAGAGCAACATTGCCCCCTGACGCATTTGTCCTAGGTCAAGCTGGCATGGAATAGGAATCCACAAGCGACCTCTAGACACGCACACCACGGAGGACATTTGAAATGGACGGGAAGAAAATAACACGGAAAAAAATAGACGCAAGCTCCGCGCCTTGCTTGCAAGGGGCGTACAATATTTCGAGGGTGGATCAAAAGGAGTTGTACGTTTTGGCGGCGGACCGACCTCGACTTCACATACCCGGGCATCAACTTGACGTCCACGAACACTCGGTCGGCCAGCACACCGCAAATTGTCGATAGCGGACCGCAAAAATCAAAGCATACTCATATTACGTTCGCCTTTTGTTTTTCTTGGAGTACAGCCTGTCACCATACGGCAGGGATTCGATGCGGCACTTTTTTGACGCGACTTTTTGAGGCAGTGGGCGACGAGCAAGGAGCGATGGGCGATGGGCGATGGAGTTCTTTGGAGAGCGTGACACAGCGACTCTCCTCTTGCATAGACTCGGCGTAGGGTAGCATTGGAGGTACGATGGCTTCATGGACGGCGTTTGATCTGTTCCCGTGTCGGTGCAGCGGCGAAAAGAAATGACTCCTGTTTGGAAAAAAAAAAAAAAGCAAAAAGAAAAGGCGACGCTGACTGGTAGCGAAACTTGGCTTGGCGTCAAAGTAATTGTTCGGGTTGGTGGCTGTGTGGGATGGCGATGAAAACGATACCCCCCTCTACACGGTTTTTGGTTGATTGAGAAGATGTTGGGGTTGGAATGTTTGGATCGGATAGACGACGACGAATCAATGGCAACTTGGGATCTTTGAAGAACCTGACGTGCGATAGCAGGCAGGCAGGCAGGCAGGCAGGCAGGCAGGCAGGCAGGCAGGCTGGCCAGCCATGCCATGTACCAGGTAGGGAGTACGAGCTAGCGACATCACCAAACAAGCCCACTCACCCAGCGTCGGCGTCGGCGTCGCCGTCCTCGCCCAGCCGGCCGGCCACTCAACCCAAACCCAAACCCAAACCCAAACCCAGCCCAGCCCAGCCAAGCCCAACGCAACGCAACGCAACGCAACGCAACCAAACAACAGACCAAGAAACCAACCCCTTCGCCGAAGTCGTGATTGCGCCCAAAACAATCATGTACCCTCCACCAAGTCCCCACGCTGTCTCC